>JAEUYN010000480.1:0-237464 GCA_018257835.1 Euura lappo | reverse complement strand
GTCCGATCACCGAAGTTAAGCAACATTGGGCGCGGTCAGTACTTGGATGGGTGACCGCTTGGGAACACCGCGTGCCGTTGGCATCCTTTTTTTTGTTTTTGTTTTCTTCCTTATCTTCAATAAGCAATGGCTTCGCCTGCCAAGTTCCATTTTTCGACATTTTCATCCTACCAGAAAACTGTGTCGATTGTGTCAACGTCTTCATTACTAGAACAATTACCAGAGATCCAAGCGTAAACAAACGGCGATGAATCTATAAACAATATAGGACTACGAAGGTCCTGCCACAAAAACATTCCAGGGTCCTTAGTCGTCCTCTTCCCAGTCACCCTGCAGGCGTCTTTACTTTCTCCCCTTTTTTATGACATGCATGTGTCCAGCCCGTCTAGTCCTTTTCCTTGGCCGTCGGGGTTTCCGGAAAAGGCCTGGAGCCCCTGACAACCCTACAAAAATCGATGTTTTTATCGAAAATTCATAGAATTCGCAATTTTTATGTCTTCGATGATCTATTTTTTTTTTCAATTCCTTCCAATATATCCACACCCTACATTCGCAGAGATATTTTTTTCTCGCCTATATACTCTCCTTGTCATAACAACTTTTATGTCTCATCTCGCGATTTTCTTGGGTTTATTGAGCGGTATTTTTTTTTTTTTTTTTGCTAGTATTATAATACACTGAGGAGTATTTTCCCGAAAACTTTTCTTAAATTTTAAGATTCTTTCAATTTTATTGAAAGTGGTAGTGGTGAGCATTTCTATACCTGCAAAAGCTGAGCGATTATGGCAACGCGAAAGCCCTACGTCACGAGACAAAGACAAGATCTCTCACGCGTATAACCCGGCGATTGATCAACCTTAGACGTACCTGATCGAAGGTGTGAATGATAGCTTCGATAGCTCCGAAATCATGGATGAACTTACAGTCTAATTTCACGAAAGTCACACAATTCAGAAGAAAAAATTCTACGTCAAAGAAAATTTCGCTGCCAATCTTCCTAGTCCAAATCTCACCAAATAGCAACGCAAAGAACGTATCTAAGATTAGGTTAATAAAACACCGAGTTATCAGGTGGGAAAAACTTGGAAAGAAAGAGGTTACGCAATGCTGCAATTGCCAGCTGATGGGGCATACGACCCAGAATTGCTCTATGGTTTTTTTCTGCGTGAAATGAGATGATCGTATTGATTGCATGAGAATTACTGAATTTGAATATCAAACCGAACTGAGCTACTACGTGAGAGCAAGAATTTAAGGGACGTTCTATGGATCAGATATTCAGTCTTTTAATTAGTTCTAGGCTTCGATTAGATCATTGGGAAATGGTTTCCTAATTTGGGTAGTTGGCTTAACGATTTGGAATTGATTTGGATTTTGTATTGATTAGCATTTCGATTCTCAGAGGAAGGATTATCTGACAACGTGATTCGGTATAATTATTCTCTTTCTTACCTGGTTGAAGATTAATGGCTCAGGTGCTCAGGTTCTCGGAGATTTCTTGGTTATTATCAAGTGATTTGATTTTTTTACAGAATGATTGTTGGTTTTCATTTCAGTATTTACACTTTTATTGGATACATATTTATATATAGGTTCTCGAATTTCAAACAAATCATACATGAAGTGTTGTAGGTGTGGTTGTTGCGCCGTTACTCATAACTCGATGTATTATCGCACACGATTGATACGTCAAGGGTTGGCTTGTCGCGGGACTGTCAAACGAATTAATATCAAAGAGTCACGGGTTGATAATCGACGTACATATCGCCAGGGTACCACCCCTCCCTCTCTGCTCGCAGATAGGGAGCAGCACTTCTCGCAAGGGTCCGAAGAGACGCGGAGGAGCCTCTGCAGGAGGTCCACCGCTCTGAAGCTTGGCTAGATGTTGAAGTCTTCGGTTACTCTGGCCAGGGGTGGGACTTCCATTTTCTGAAACCCCGAATAAAATATGAATGCCTTTCCTTATTTTCTACTTATTATGGGATATTAAATTGCGCTAGTGAGGCAAACATACTCCAGGGACTCTTCATTTTACGTCTCAAGATATGAGGATAAAAGGAATTCGCGTTACTTAGTAAGTTATTTATACTTAGTAACTATTTTCCGCGGGTCACTGCCGCCATTGTATTTCAATGGGGTGTTTTAGGGAGCCCAACGAGGGGATCAGTGTGTTGAATGAGGATGGCTTCTAACCGGCCACAGTAGGTCAATTAGTGTTTTGATTGTGTTTCAACCGCCCCCAGTTTCAGTCGCCTCCATACAGGCAGAAGATGACAGGTGGTCTACAATCATCGGTCGTGTAATTTCACTCGAATCGGGTGAACGCAACAAAGTGACTCTTCATAATCGGGGGAAACCGTGTCCCCCTTCACTTGTACTACTGACGAAATAAAACTGTCTTTGAATAAATTTAAACCTCTAGCTGCGGGCGCGCGCGCTGTATGTTCTCGTCCAGACATCGCGATGCGGGTCAGAAAGGTTTCTCTTATCTTTAAATTTAGAGTGCCGATACTTTGTAGCAACGACCAGACCGGAGGTCAATTGCGATAAGTGTATCTACAAAAATAAGTTACGCAGTCAAATAAGTTGGGTAATCAAACGACTCCCGGAGCTTTTGTGCTGACGCTTATTAATAACTTATTCTTTATCGGAAGGGCTACGCCGAAAGGTAATGGGGTGATAAGCGGATGTATAAAACCCGAAATTATTTGCTTCGTGGGCTCACAGTTACTTTTCACTACGTAAAGTACGACAACACGTAATTGATACTCTTCTTCGAAAAATCGACATGGCTGGACAACGTGAACCGATCCGATACCAATTCGTCTGCGTTCGTGGGTACCAGATTCTCGAACGTTTTATCGCCAAAGAGGTGGCTGTAGTGAACGTGGCGGTCGCGGACGACCGGAAAATCGGAACGCGGAGCCACGTTATTTTCAAAGCTCCGCGGACTTCAGATGACCGCAACGATGCGTATGGCTGGCGAAATGCAGATCGCCTTACTATGGCATATGGGTACTGAGCCCTATGAAAATCTCAGGCAGCGGTTCATGGATCACGTGGGCGTGAACCCCGACGTACGGCGATTCGTTAACGGGGTCAGTACCTGCGTCTTTTTGAGAGAAACGTTGGGTGTGGACTCGCACGACTTGGCGGCACACGGGTTTCCGGAAATTATACTCCGGGAATTCGACGTGTCTGCCGTGGTGTCGCGGTGCAACATGCACACGAGTCACCTGCCAACATCATCGGAACACACCCGGAACATCGAGTACTGTGCCATCGCGTGCGCGGACATGGCGGCTGCGTGGTTCGAGGCAGAATACGACAATCTCGAGCCGTATTTCTTCCTCGAGCAGAACTACAACATCAACGACCCCCGGTTCCTGAGCGTCAGTCTCTTCAGGATACGAGGCAACTGGATCGTGAAGGAGATCGCCGTGATGGGCGGGGTTGACAAACAGCTCGCCTACGCCACGTTCCAACCTCCGTCGCATCTATCGAAGGGCAAGATGAACGCGGCGGAATTGGCGCAGCTCGAGGCGCAGGAAGAACCGCTGGCGATCGCGTGGGAATCGGGAACGAGCCCTTACGCCGAGGAGGTGAACTCCTGGATGGGAGCAAATATCGAGGAACATGGCTTTGCGCTGTGGTTCGCGCACGGCACTGAGACGTGGGTGTGGATGAGACGACGATTCGGTATCGACGCGCGTGATCTCCGGAAGTACGAGTTTTCGGCGGAGATCAGGAGGGAAGATTTCGCAGAGGTAACGACCGCCGTGCGATGCGATCTTCACGACGCGTTCGGAACGTCCAACCACCGGTCGGAATGCTGCAAGTTCGCGTTTATTGTGAAAATGCTCGCATGGTACACGCGAGAATCGGTTGTGAATCACACTTGATCTGCTAAATAAATCAATTCTAAAGTGTCTTGGTATAAGTTTTTTTTCGTAGATGACGCCGAGAGTGGACGAGGATTTAATTCATCTCATAACTTTTGAGAATATATATTTTTTTTTGTCAATCGTAAATGAGGTTTCACGCTGATTTTTGTATTCGAGCTAACTATGCTACTGAAGATTCGTTTTTATTGGTCTTTAGTGCTTCGAAGGGTGAGTTTCAGGCGGAGCCCTTCCAGGGTTTGGAGGAGGATGTCGTAGTATTCAGGGTCCTTCCGGCCCTCCGAGATATCCTCGTTCGAAGACGCCGAAACGAACAGAAAACACTACAAAACGCTTTATCAACAGCCAGTCAGAACTGAACCCTGATTTGTTCGCTACAAGATTATGGAAGGGCCAGGATACACCGCAATTTGTCAATCGCGTCATTTCTGACGGAAAACACCATGCATAAGATTGTGGAAATTGCGTGGGCAGAAAACTGCTGGATGGTTCTTCAACTTTGGGATGACCAGCGCGAGCCAAATAGGAATCTTCGTGGTGTTCAAACTCATGTAATTCGTTATCGACACCCTCATTCACGGATACACCCTACGAGACGCATACGGATGCAGTATCTTCGTTTTTGGCTCGATATATAACTCGATCACCAGCCTACTACTACACCTAGCAAGACCAAGGGACGGCAACGCGTAGTCGTACATAATTTTTTTTTTTTTTTAATACTTCCATACGATGTAGGTCTATATGACAGGAGCATCCGTGAATTAAGTTTAAATCTTTCGTTTCAACCGTTTTTCTTGTTATCAGTATCAGAAACTTTGATCAGAATACATCCTTCGAACTTCTTCTAGATCCGAAAACTTGATTTTTGAGTACATGACGTAGAGTACATGAATGTGGTACGTTCTACCAGAAAGTATCTCCTTTTCCGTCGTCGGTGGACTTTCCTTCAGTGTGAATGATTCCACAATGGAATACACTTTGTTCAATTTTAATTTTTACATTGTTTTCAAATTTTTTAGATTTTCTCTAGCCCGCGATTTTTTTCATTTTCTTCAATTGTCAACATCGATATAGATTTTTGAAAAGGAAAAAGAAGAAAAATTCTTCAGAAATTCCAAACCTCTCGCAACTCTCCGAACCGACGATAATAACACAAAAAATAATTACGTCATACTTTTACTCGTCAAAAATTTAACGAAAACAACAGAACTATGACGTCACTAATTCAGTAAAAACCTAAGGAATCGAATAGCATATCATATCACCTTCCAAAGAAACAGAAAAAAATACGTTATAAATATTCTAAATTACTCTAATGAGGCTTCCGTAAGAATTTAAAAGAATAAATTCTAGAAATTTAGAACAAATAACAATTACCTGTTAATCATTCACATTTTTACACAATGAATTCCTTATTATCTTAAAACTAAATCATAAAACTGCGAATAATGCAATAAAAAGTATTAATAAACAAACGTAACATAATTTTTTGGTTCGTTTTGTGCTATAAATAAATTATAATCCCAATCAAGCGAATCGGACTTCGCTGGATTGATATTGTAATTGATACCAACTAAATCATTCGCTCTCAATTATTTCATTCACACTGATTTGAATTTTCCACCAAAAAAAAGAAACATTTTTGTTTGTTTTATGGATCGTTTACAGACTGTACAAGATGTAATGCGAAATCCACTGATGAAATCCACTCGCAGAATTTCACACGATTGATTCTTCATCTCGATGTTCGATTACTGGATGCTGTTACAGGATTGGTTTCCTCGAATCTCCAAATCTTCAAATCAAAAGTTGAGTCGATCGCTCTTGGTTGTTACAAAACTCGAGCTTGACGATGAATTCACACGTTTCAATTTTTTATTTCTTCTTCTCTTTTTGCAAATTCCCAAGTAAAATGTCAGGAAATTTGATCAAAGTAGGTATCAAACAAATAGGCAACTTCATTCGAAGTTTCATCCTCCCTGCTTTTATCTTTTTGAAATTGCTTCGTGTTTCGTAGATTCAATAATTTGCTGATTACTTTGCGAAATAAAATCACCTGCATCCTGCAGAGTACTTTTCTTTATTCTTCACTCTCATCGTGACGTAGGTATTCTTTGAGCACACGGTGAGACGTTTTTTTGGCACGATTATAAAAACGTCGAAAGAGACTCTCAAATCGATGAATTTTCTTTTTGTCCTCATATTTCCTTCTTTTTTTCCCCAAAATTAGTGCAGCGAAGCGAATAATCTTTGGGTCAAAAAATTATTATAGCATCATCGAATGTGTAACTTTGTAGACACAGAGTTTGGATGATTTTTATTCGTCTTCCAATTTTCCGTTCTTCATTTCTGTGATTTTTCATCTTTTTTCTTACTTTCAATGGAATTTTTTCTCGTCATGTTCTTCTGCTCCAGAATTCAGTTTATATCGAGCCGATCTTTAGGATCGAGAATTTGGAGCAAAAAAGAAGAATCATTACAACGAAATTATGATTTTCTTCTTGATTCTCTCTCCTTCTTCCATTGTTCTTCCAGTTATCCATTTTTTGATTAAATTTGTCCAATAAATTCAATTTTCTTTTTTCTTCACGGCATGATTTCCTTTTTTTCGAAGACATTCCTGTACAGTTGCATGAAAGAATCAATTCACACATTCGCACTCGCATTCACTCGCATTTACCTATAATTCCGAAATTTTCATGTCATTATGAATCGATTTTTTGTTTAAAAATATTTTTCAATATTAAAACACAAACAAACCTGAAAAAATAATAACAAAAAAGAAGAAGAAGAAGAAGAAAATAAATCCAAGAAACTAACGAAAACTTATATTTTCCTATCCTGATCATCTAAAAATTATTGGTGTAAATGGACTTTGAAATTGAGTTCGTATAACATATTTTTTACCTACTTTTTGTTTTTCATTCTGTAAATTAAAATAGTAACTTACATATTAAACTATAGACTAAAAAAAATGCATTATGATATCGAAATAGTAGACGCACCTTACAAATGAAAAAAAATAGAACAATTTCATCGAAAATTTGTTCTTCTACGCGTCGCAGGCCGACAGACCGGGCCTGATGGTCTAACAAAATCATGGTGGTCCGGAACAAATCAAGAATTTATGCCATAATATATATAGTTCATAAAATTATCCGATGCTCGGTACTGAGAAAGATGTCTAATTGTTCGTCAAGTTGCGAGAGAATTGATTATTAATTTTGTTTCTTTTTCAAACTACAACGAAATGTTGTTATTTTCCAACAGACAATAGAAAAAATGCTTCACAATCACATATGATTGAAGAAACATAAGTAACAATGCAAGAACAATTGTTAAAAAATGTCAACAGTCTAGTTCAAAGTTTGAAAACAATGTTGACTGTGATTTATAAAATACTAAAGACGATGACGTTCAACGATGAATTTCAATGTATCGAAAAGTATTCAATACATTTTGCCATTTATTGCAAAATGAACATTTAAATTCTTTTTGCAAACGCAAAATTGTGAAACTAAAAACTTTAAATAGATATGACAGGAAATTTTACCCGTGGAAATATCAGCAGCACAAACAAAAATCAAAATAACTACAAGATTTGAAGAAATTGGACGCGACCGAAGGAGCAAGTAGGCGTGAAACCAAAAAGTCAACGATTTCATGGAAATACATATATATACCGATGTGTGATACAGGTATGAAAAAAAAAGTGACCAAAGAAGCGACTAAGCGTTATATTTTATATTATGTTATCATGTGCACATGGTGGCCACTTCAACGCGTAAAAAAAATCCCTGACATTTCCTGACGAAATAATAATTCGATCCTTGACTGAAATTCGGACGAATTAGTGCTTGTTCATGTATGTAATAAATTATGCTCTGAATCAATGTTCAAGAATCTGAATATTCAATTTCCTTGTTTGTGTATTTCATTATAATACCTATAGATCTTTCTCGGTGAAAAATCATTCACTGGTATGAATTTTTTAGTATGCAGTTGTCTGTCAATATTCAAGAGTTTTGTTAGGATAGTAGATGAGAAAATAAATTTCTGTAGATAATAATGTTGAATCTTCATTAAATATGGTTAACGAAGCCGAAGCTAGCAGCCAAAAATGGCCCAGTTCTCCTGAATAAAATCACACAGTTATACAGAATCATGTCTAATAATTGCATGGAGGTATTCATTTACGCAATATTTTACAAGATTTAAATTATATGGCCCATCATTGTCTCATTTTGATTGAACTCAGCACTTTTGGTTATTAACTATGGCTGCTACCGTAAGAGGAAATGACAGCTGATTTACACTTGGAATTTTCAAAACCTATTTGAGCAGCCAAAGCACATTCGATTGATGTGAATTTGATATCAGTGACGTAGAAAAACTGAATGAAGGGCCTAAGAGTCTTGGATTTGCGAAAATCGAGACGTAATTACAGTTTTTTTTTAACAATATTGTTCTGTAGTCCAAGGAAGTGCTGCCTCTCCACGAGGGGCAGCACTTCCTTGGGTTACCTTGAACAAATCTGATATAGTTGTGATCCTATTATCGTTGGCTTATTGAACCCACATCAACGTTAGCGCATCAATAACTCCGTATAGAGATATTCTAAATTTTTGTTCTGTATGTTTGTTTGTCTTCAACTACACGGTAGGTAGGTACGTGAAATGTGTTTGATTTCCATCTTAGCAACGAATGTTTCTCTCTGTCATGTTCGCGTCTATCGCGCAGAATATACTTTCGAGAATTTGAGCCATTAAAGAACCGTGATCTTATATCATGAATCCGTTACAACTGTTACGACGACCAGTCAGCCCAGGGGGTGAAACACTAGCGAAAATTTGTACAATATCTTCAATATATTTTCTACTGTTTCCTGATATCTTCAAACATTTCTCGATATTTTCATATGTTTCTGAGTACTTTCCAATAATTTTTCTACAACTTTTCGATAATTCTTTGTACAACAGATATAGAACCACCTTGTGATTCACCCCCCGGGGTCAGCCGTAGATCGAGGAGCGAATATTCTGAAAAAAATTCACATCCATCGACAAAAAAAGCTTCACTTATCTTTTCCAAGGCCCCATGGGAAGATGAAGTTGCGATAGTTTTCTTCGTGGTCGGTAGAGTACCTCACGATTTCCCATTGGGAAAATTGACTGAAAAAAAGAAATGACAACAAATCAAGTCTCTCTCGCCGGTAGTTTCAGAATTCGAATCATTCGATGAATCGATATCGCAAAATAAAACATTATTATAATGACTGAATTATGAAATTATTTAGTAATTTATCTCAATTACTGCAATTTTACTAAGTAAAAGATAGCTAATAAAAGCTATAAATATTTGTTTCTGGATGAATTTGAAATATATTTGAAAGAATTCAACATTTGATGGACACATTTTTTTCTTTTTTTTTTCAGTGCAACAATTCAAATTATTTCATTTATTTCAATTCATTTCCTTTATCAAAATGTACTCGCAGATGCGTCCGGCTGCTTCGAAGGAAGCGAATTTCCATCAAGATCAACCGATTCACGTTGATAATAACGAATAAAGATTAATAATCGAGCAAAGCTTACCATGACTTCAGCTCCTCGTCGCCTTCAGATTTCTTTATTTCCTCTTCCACGCGGTATTCGGCTGCTGCCTTCGGTCCCTTGGACGATCTTCTCGAATATTAACTCAGGATTTGAGATAATTCAAGTTAAATATCGCTCACGATGTGTAATATTGCGCGAAGTGAAGCAGAAGAGACTCGACGCAGTGACTGCAGAGCGCCGACTGAAGATCCGTTGACCGTTTGATGCCGGCCGCGGCGTCTGTGCGGCGAACTCAAAATCAAACAAGACCCTGTCTTCAAGGGCACCGATGTTTACTCTGCGCCGTGGCGGAGCGCTTTGTGACCGCTGTCTTCAAGCGGTTGTGTATGGTTGACTCCCGACTCTCCAGTGATTCTGCCCCTCTCAACTTCGGCATGTATCCCCGCTACTTGCTGCTTCGGCTGAGTGGTGGGGGGCTCGCTACGCCCCGATCCCTGAGTCTGTGCTGCACACAGCGTGGATTCCGAGAGTGTGAGCAGTGTTCAGTAACATTGTCGTAACATGGACATACACTGCACAGCGCCGTTCTTGATTTCATTGGTGGGGGTTTTGTGTGAGTGAACGTTACGATTCCGAATCCGTATTATAAATAAGTTTGTGTGCCAGGCAACAGACGTTACGGATCCCCTACGTTTACTCACGATTCTTACGCCCAGAACCCCCCTCCCTAGCACGATATCCCTACTCCTTGGTAGCCGATTGATGCGGCATGAAAGCGGATAGAACCTATCTGTTTCTATAGGGCAGTTGGATAACATACGTGCACGATACGAGTGTGCGTGAAATGTTTGCACGTACACGACTGTCAGCGCCGAGGGCGTTTATTGCAACTATGTATACGCCAACACAACCTTACTTTCTATGCCTGTATGTTATCCAACAGGCCTATACGGTTTCTTGCACTGTTTCTATACGTATCTATCCGTTTCTGTCAGTAAGCAGTTCCTATATGCACGTTCTGCACGAAGTGACTTTTAATGCCTTTTCCTCAATAAATATTTTTTTACGGCACAGACATTAAAACGGCACTTTACGGCACGGAAAGAGACGTTTCAAAGATGTCATTAATATAGAGAGATTCAGATTTCGTGACGAATCTTCGAGGGTCATTCTTAGGGGTTCAAAGTGCCACCTTACGCATCGAAAACAGGCATACAAAATAACTATTCGGCGAGTTCTATATTTTTCGGACGCCCTGAATATATACCAATAGTACTCCACGCCTGGGAAAATCTTAATTATCCGAATAAGCCTAATTTCCTTGATTGAAAATCGATTTGAATAAAGATTCAAATCTAAAGTTATCGATTCACTGAAAGTTCTATCTACGAACTTATTTCGCTTTTGTATTTGTTTTATACCTACAATAAACCAGAGTTTATTTCGTGATCATAAACGCATCGGGTCGTGCAAATTGCCCAACAACCGGATGCTCACGACAGCTATTGTTATCCACTACGTGATAACGGCTGTTTGTCGTGCGATTCCGAACCTCCTGATTGGTCTATGAGCAGTTCCCAGACACTTTTTGTACAAAAGCTGCTCCATTTTGGTGCCTTCATCACTCGACTGAATCAACGCAAACTAGTTGCCTCTTAACTCTGTATTTTCTTCATCAGTCTACGTGATACACTCGGCAGCCTTCAACGATGAAAATAGTTATTTTCCTTGCTGCTGCGGTACTCGCTGCGAATATTTTCGTGGGTGTTGAGGTCGTGACTGCCTTTCGAGTGAAAACGTATGTCACAATAATGTATTCTGGAGGATTCCAACTATCATTTGATGACTTTCCCCGGGTCCACGAATTCACGTTTCATGGAAACGTAAACAGGGGGATTAGAGGTAAGTCGCATCCACAAATTACGTGAGGCGATTTTTCGACCCCTCCCCCCTCCCCCCTTGGTGAGATTTCGTGAGATTTAGCTCGACCCCCTCCCCCCCATAATCTCACGTGAGATTTTCTAAATGCGTATTTTTAATGTAAATACGTTAATATGTGCTTGATTGAGTTGGATTTATCAATAAAAAATAAAGGTAATTTAGTGATACACAAAAAATTACGTGATATTTGCCGCGACTCCCCCTCTCCCCCACGTAAGATTGGGTCTCCACCCCCCTCTAAACGCCTCACGTAATTTATGGACAAATGATTTAACTGGCCATTGCGCTCGCCACTTTTCGACGAAATTTTTAACTAACGAAATATCTCTGATCCAGAGGACGAGGGTGGGAGTATCATCGGACATGTAACGAGCCCAGTAGGCAAAAATTGGGTTTACACGAATTCCTCGGTTAACCTGAAGGCAGGAGACAAACTTTACTACTGGTTATCGATTCAAATCTACAAAGAATTCGTTCATACAGTACCCTACTACATCACTGTGCCTAACGTCACTGTGCCTGCAGGAGGCAAATAACGTGTCCCTGGTGACACCATGCCACCACAAGCGGTCCCGCACGGAAATTTATACATTTAAAATATATCAAGACAGAGTATATGTTTTATATACTGCATATATTTCATATATATTTAAAATTCTTCCATTTTTGCCGCTATTAGTCTATAAAATATATATACAGGGATGTATATTTTATGTATTCTATGTATGTACGATACATATATGTTGTAATACATATTTCATGCATATTTTATCTCTGAAATTATCTCTGAAATATGCATCCAAAGATCTGATAGAGTTTCGAATCAATAGATATGTATATATGTTGAAAATGCATTTAGATAAGTAAACAAAATATAAGTTCCATGCATTCATCAAACAGTAGGATGATTGTATTTGGCAGATATACCAGAAATATAGAGGTAGATATAATAAAAAAGTATCTCTTGAGTATAAAAAATACTTGCATCGATCTATCGCGAATTTTGTGATGATGTATTTCCAGATATTTTAGTTATGTATCCGGAATATATGACAAATCTGTTCCGCGTATATGTCAAATATAAGCAAACATACTTCAGATTAAGTATTTTGTGCATGTATGAAAGATATATTTGAACGAATAAACAATATGTGAACTCCATGTATTTATTTTATATGCGTAACGAAGTATCCACCTAGTATATCGAACATTTAAAAAGGATATAAATTTGGATGTATGTTGTATATATCCATAGCATATATCATCCACATATATCAATTGGATATATATGACATGCAAATTCGATATATTGTGATACATAACGAATATATGTTTCATATATAAGTTTTTGGGATACACATTGGCATATATACTGTGATGTATTTTTTTCCGTGCGGGGTGAAATGGGAAATCCTGAGGATTGAGCCTGTGAATAGTATATTGTGCATCAAGGGAGGAAAGCAGGGTTTTGCGTACGAGCTCGGAGCATGCATCCCGAGCCAACTTGCGCTCCCGAGGTGTATCTTGCTGCCCGAGCGGCGAGGGGGAGGGGCGAGCCGATACACACAATATTTTTTCTGCCCTCCGGCCGGAAAGTGGCAACTTTCTGGCCGCTGCGCTAAACGAAGTCGCCGCTTTCCGGCTGCGTCGAGCAGAAAAATAGTATACACACCTTGGCCAGTAAATAAGAAAGCCTCAGATCACATGTTTGTCAGCCTCGGCTTCGCCTCGGCCAACAATTACATGTGATCTGAGACTTTTCTTACTTTACTGGCCTAGGTACGTAATATACTATTCGTCACACATGAATGGAAGGCCTATTTAGCTCTGTGTCGGTAAGGGGGGAAAAGACGATATGCGTCGCTAGGTCGGGGCGGCGCGTGGAAAGTCTTTCTCGGTAGGGAAGAAAGTCTTTCCACACTGCCTTCCCTACCTAGAGAGGCAAAGCGTCGTTTTCCTCCTTACCGACAGAGAGCGAAAGTAGGCCTTTCCGTTCATGTGTGAAGAAAAATTTATTATTTCTTCCATTATAAGGTGAGAAAAATTGCACGTAATACGAATTTTATTATTCTAAGGTTACATCGGGCTAGGTTTTTCCATAAACAAATAAAATATATGCTTGTAAAACGAATACACTGTGATTATAATTTATAGAACCTCAAAACTGTTTCACATATCCTATTATAATATTTACGATCATATAAAGTTGACGAAGAACAAGCTCCACGTACTCCTGAAACAAAACAGAGAACAGTGGAAATCCAATTGAATTTCCATCTTGTTCTCGTGCTGAAATGACGAGTGATGAAACGAACGCACAAGGTTCCAGTAGATTTTCTTGGACACTTCTTCGATTGGATTTTTTCGGTCTGTAAAAAAACTGGATGTTCACGAGATAATGCTAGCCATGATCCGATTTCAGCTGTACAATATGAAATTGAGGAACTTTTCTATGGAATCCGAGAGGCCCCAACAAAATTTAAACAACTGGGTTGTAAAAATTAGCGTTGACCTGTTTCCATAATTATTCACACCACGAGCCACTGCTTGGTAGTCAGTTATTATCGTTTCGACGATCGGTGTTGTTTTTCTCCAACCAACTTTGCCAAAAAAACTTCAACAATCAAACCGCAAGAATAGGTTCAAGTTCAAGTTAACGAGAATACGGCAGAGATTCGGTGTGAGTTGATGAACGGCGAACAGAAATTTACAAACACAATGTCAAAGCATGAACAGTTTGATCAGTTCGTAGGGAAGGGTGGGGCACATTGGGACGGTTTTTACAGAGCCAATTTTCGACCTTCGGGAGAGTTTATATTAGTCCGGTTTTGGTATGGCTCAGTTGTCTTGCTCATTACCTACTAGCCTGAATTGCATATAATGGCATTTTCACTGATACAAAAATGTGCTACGCATTTTTCGAAAAGGCATGTCCCACATCGTATCTTACGGTTGTTTGTGATATTTGACACATGAATTATCGTAAATTGTTCAACAGTGACAATCATAAGTAACCACTTACGATCCAAATTTTTTTCATCTGACGTTGGACAATGGCTCGGATGACGAAAAAATTCATGCTTGTTATGCATGGCTAATATTTCTGTTCTATTTGCAAAAATGATAATAAACGTGAAATTTTATCGGTATCGTGCAATATTGAGGGATTCTACAACCGATTTCAATCGTATTTCAGTTATCCGACGAACTTCCTATTCAAATATACAGCGCTGTGAAGCGTGTCCGAATGTGCCCCACCCTCCAAAAAGTATGAAAATATTCAAAACAAAGCATCTTCACGGAATAACGCTTAATGTTTCACGCATTGAATGATACCTAAAATGGTACCTATTTATGTGTAGGAACGACTTTTGATAATATACGCAGTGGTTATGAAGATACAGCCTTACGAATCAATATCAAAAAGTTTAGCCGGCGAGCGTTAAATGTGTAATTTTTTAATTGTCAGCGAACAACTTTGTACGGGCACACTAAACTCTGGATACTGTTTCCTTTCAGTGTTTGTAATGTAGATAAAAATGACGTTGCCCTAATTATTCTGCAAATAGGAAAAATCGTGCTGTCCCAACGTGCCCAACCTTCCCCTACTCATCGCACAGGGTTAAAGAGTATTTTCAATACAAGCCTGCGAAGATGACACAGATGTTGGCGATCGTGACAAGGAAACATAATTTATGAATAAAAAAAAAAATTGCGTGATATTAGCCGATACCCCCCTCCTCTCCCCCCAACATCTCTTCGAGTCTTGTTTGTTTGTTACGTTTTATCTGGATCGTAATCATGATCCCTGTTTTTTTTTTCATTTACTCTTTACGTTACCTCTACCGACATGTAGAAGATGCAAAAAAGTGTATTAGCGTAAAACGCAAAGATAAATCGGAAAAACGACCGTTTCGAAAATTTATGAAAAAAAAAAATACGAAGATAAACGCAGAAGGTCGTAAGCGCCATTTTTTTTTTATTTTTCATGATTTTTTCAAATACAGTGAAACCTCTGTATAGGCTACCTCGAAGGCGGTTAGGGGAGTATAATTCTTGGAACTGACTTTCCCCCACCAACAGCTCGCTGGCACGCCTCGAGTCCGTCGCCGGCGTTACCTCTGAATAGAGACCCCGTGTCTGTGTTGTTTTTGACGTGATATACCCATGTAAATAAGTGACTCGAAGCGTTTCCCAATAGGTATTCTCTATTCAGAGGTAAGCGTCCGAACGCTCGTAAACAGAGTGAGTGGGGGAAGCGCTCGAGCGAGGATTAGGGGAAGGTAGCCTATTCAGAGGGCGCCTATTCGGAGGTTTCACTGTAGCTGTAAAAACTCGTAAAACGCAAAGATAAATTGAAAGAACGACCATTTGAAAATATTCGATAAAAAATATTGGTAGTTAAAAGCAGAAGGTCGTGAGCGCCATTTTTATTTTTTTTTTATTTTTCATGATTTTTTCAAATAGCTGTAAAAACTCGTAAAACGCAAAGATAAATTGAAAGAACGACCGTTTCGAAAATTCATGAAAAAAAATACTAAGATTAAAGCAGAAGGTCGTAAGCGCCATTTTTTTTTCATTTTTCATGATTTTTGCAAGTAGTGATAAAAACTCGTGAAACGTAAAGAAAAATCGAAATCGACAACGTTTCGAAAATTCATAGAAAAATAAACCAAGGTACACTCGGACCCCACTTATTTGACCACCTCTTATTTGACGGCCCCACTTATTTGACCGATTCCGCCCCAGTTATTTGATTCCCTCTATCCCCACCTCTGGGCTGCCTGAGCCTCTGGCGTTGGGGAAACCAGCGCATGTACGCCGCCAGTTAAAGACGATGAGTGGGAGCCCCTACTTCCGTCAAATAACTGAAGGTTCCAGGTCCCGAGTTGGTCAAATAAGTGGGGTCTGAGTGTAAAGGCAGATGGACGTAAGCGCCAATTAAAAAAAAAAAAAATAGGTTGTTACGACCTTCTGCTTTTAATTGACCCAATATTAAATTTCAACGTTTATGAACGAATCTTCGGGTTTTTATCCCAAATACAAAAAAAAAAAAATATATGACCTTTTGGCGTTACGAACAGCAAAAAGTCGTATAATGGCGCTTACGTCCTTATGCCATTAGACACGCGACGTATATCCAGGGGCGGATTAAGCAATTCTGCCGTCGTAGGCCGTACAAATTTTGCCGCCCTATTTTTGAGACGAAATCAATAACAAGTAGTACATTTTGTAATATTTTATTTTTTCCGATTACAACCTCTTCCGTCTAAATTTTTTTTACCAAACTCATCAATAATGTGCTCAAAATTTAAGCCTTTCAGAATTTCAGATTCTGAAAGGCTTAAATTTTGATATGCGTTGATATCATTGAAAATGAGTGACGCGGCTACTTTGTGGTGTACTCGTTTGTTACCGACATTCAGATATCTCCGAATATCCAAGTTCACGGAAGTAAATCGCAAAATACAGCTTCTTGGCGGAATTCTACACGGGATTCCGCACAGATACGTCCGAAAATATTTTGGATTTACTAAAAAAATGAAGGAATAGCATGGTTTCTACGAAGTCATGATAGTAATTTTGAAGAAACCATGCTGTAACAGACTATTCCCAAGAGTCAGACACTGATAGCGAAATAACCCGTTACCTTCAATTACCAGCAAGCTAATCACTAAGCGCGAATTCACTCACCAACAACTGAGTATCTCCCGAATTTTGTGCGTTCATGCACCGTAATACGGGGAGTTTAATTTCGAAGAATATCTAAGAAAGCGTTTATAATCTGTTTTTATATCACTCCGTGCGTAAAGTGCGACTTTACGCACGCGAGCGTGCGTATAATCGGACTTCACCCACGTTTGTGATATAAAAGTCGTTTTTCCAGTCGTGAGATTGTCACCCTCGCTTTGCTCGGGCGACAAACCTCCCACTCGTGCGAAAACAAACCTTTTGCACTAGTATCGTAATATACTATTGTATAATATTCTGGTATTATTTCTTACCTTTTCCGAAGACACAGCGAACCAGATCTTTATAATCTATTCAAAAACACATTTATTATAAATCAAATCAATTAATTAGACTACACTGAGTTTACACAAAATTATATCTTCATTAGTCTAATCCAAAAATCAAGCAACTTGACCATCTCTGATCAAAGTTTGGTCCGTCTGTATATCAATCCATATTCTCATTCAAGAGTCTCCAGTCGGGATTGTCAAAATAATAACTACAATAAAAGTGTAAGCGTCTTCTTTACGCCCTAGGGTTAAAGAACACAACTCTTGTTAAGAATCCCGTGCGCTAAGCAAGAAATATTCCTAACTACAAATATCAATAAGTTTAAAATGACCGGCTGCTGACTCCAGAGAGTGAGATTAAGAAAAGAGTTCAGATCAAGACCAAAACTGTACTGCCCAGAGCGGACCGCTGACCCGCTCTATATAACCTCTCTCTGATAGTCCTTCTCTTTCTCACTACTACTAATTATTTAGTATCTCTATTTGAATTGAGCGCGCTGAGTCACCGCATGCATTTAAGGTGAAATGAAAGTCACGTGACCTCGATACGATTTACACTTCGAATTTTCAAACGCTATTTTCTCAGCCAAAACGCATTCGATTGATGTGAAATTGATATCAGTGACGTAGAAAAACTCAATGAAGGGCCTGCCAATCGTGGATTTTCGAATACGAGACGTAATAACAGTTTTTTAACAATATTGTTCTGTAATCCAAGGAAGTGCTGCCTCTCTCCACGAGGGGCAGCACCTCCTTGGGTTACAGAACAATATTGTTACACAAAATTCTGATTATGTCTTTCGATATTCGAAAATCCACGATTGGCAGGCCCTTCATTCAGTTTTTCTACGTCACTGATATCAATTTCGCATCAACCGAATGTGTTTTGGCTGAGAAAATAGCGTTTGAAGATTCCAAGTGTAAATCACATTGAGGACACGTGACTTTCATTTCACCATAGTGAATCAGTGAGCTTCATATGTAATTTGGTTAATACTAAATCTATTCTAACTTCAATTTAAAACGCAGTGAAGTATATAATCTGCGCGTTTCGGTTACATTAAAAATAATCAATATAATTATATAAAATATAGAAAGTGCGTAGCAGTGCAAGTGCGTAAGCACAAGCGTAAATTTAAATACACTGTGTGTCTAAATTATAAGTGTGCGGGTACTACCGTCCTCCGAAGGATAGCGCTGCGTGGAAACAAGAGAGTATCTGTACCGACTCCGTAATATTATCTTCTGTAGAGAAGTTCCCTCGGGATTTGTATTACCCACTGTATTCTGAAACTAAAATATACCGTGAGTATCTCGCTATGCGGGTCACTCGGTGCACCTAAAGCAGGCAACCGTACGTACGTCCCATAAGAATTGCCAGTGCCGTACGTACGGTTGCCTGTTTCAGGCGCACCGAGTGGCCCGCATAGCGAGAAACTCACGGTAGATAATAATATAAAAAGTGTTGGGTGGTCAATCCGCAGTTAATCTGTCGGATGGGGCAATGCCATTCTTTCATTTTTGATTAAATCCAAAATATTTTCGGACGTATCTGTGCGGAATCACGTGTAGAATTCCGCTAAGAAGCTGTATTTTGCGATTCACTTCCGTAGACTTGGATATTCGGAGATATCTAAATGTCGGTAACAATCGAGTACAGCACACACAAAAATGTTTGAAGGGATACCTACTATAAATAGGTACATCGATTATATAGGTAATGGAGATGATTGACATGTTCCTCTTCTGTAAATGTAGAATTGATAGTACATCCGCTTCGCCCTACGTTTGACGCTTCCGCAAAACCAAGCGTAGCAACGAAACTTTTCATGTTATATAACTGTAAATGTATAGGACATCACTTAACACTAATTTCGTGACGGCATCGTATGACCACGTTTCGTGTTGTTGTGTGGCTGCTTATCAGAAATAATTAGATCATGTTTGTAGATCATCTGCGATGCCTACATAAAGCGTAAAAAAAAATGTATCTAAATTGGCCGCCCCAAAAATCTGCCGCTCTAGGCCATGGCCTACTCTGCCCACCCCTAAATCCGCCCTGCCGGTATATCGAGACTATTATGTATATCACGTAGTTTTCCCTGCGCTGTACGTCAATTTACGTCCAATATGTCCACTGATGCGATACGTATGTCTTTCGTACTCTTCATGATTTTGAATACGTGTACTATACGTAAATCAAACGTATATACAGGAGATCCAATTTTATACCAACATTTATTTTGATTTTTTGGCCACTCAGAAGTTTATATGCTAATTATTCCAGCATTTGGAATAATCTCACACATCATTTCAAAAGATTCAGGAAGAAAAGAAACTTTCGGAACTATAAAATTTAATCACTACAATAAATTTTACTCAAAATAAATATTATACAAATTAAATACTTATTTTTAATATTTTTAATAAAATTAATTGAATTTAAATCTTCAAAACTATGCATAACGTATTACGCTTTTTAGGCACTCCCTAAGTATATGAAATATACTAGGGAGCCTTATGTGTTTGCCATCCTACAAAATTCTGTGTTGAATGCTATATCAAATACCTATTTCTAATGATAAAATAGAAGAATAAAACAATCTGTGATTGAATAGAGTAATTTATGTGGTAAATATGCCCAGCTATGAAGCCTTATGTGTTTGCCATCCTATGAAATTCCTGTCTGGAGCTATATCTTCTCAACCGCATGAGCTAGCCGGGTCGTCAAGCGCTCATTTGTTAGCTAGTGAGAAGCTCTATCAGCACAGAGCAAAAAACCTCAACTTTTGATGTCAACAATAGGTATTTCTGGGTTTTTGTCAGATTTCATGTCCGTCCGGAGCTATATCTCTTGAACCGCATGACCTAACAGGGTCATCAAACACTCATTTGTTAACTACCGAGGAGCTCTATTAGCACAGAGGGAAAAAACCCCAACTTTGAACATCCACAATAGGTATTTCTGGGTTTTTGTCAGATTTCATGTCCGTCCGGAGCTATATCTCTTGAACCGCATGACCTAACAGGGTCATCAAACACTCATTTGTTAACTACCGAGGAGCTCTATTAGCACAGAGGGAAAAAACCCCAACTTTGAACATCCACAATAGGTATTTCTGGGTTTTTGTCAGATTTCATGTCCGTCCGGAGCTATATCTCTTGAACCGCAGGACCTAACAGGGTCGGCAAGCACTCATTTGTTAACTAGCGAGGAGCTCTATTAGCACAGAGGTAAAAAAAACCCAACTTTGACCATCCACAATAGGTATTTCTGGGTTTTTGTCAGATTTCATGTCTGTCCGGAGCTATATCTCCTCAACCGCATGACCTAATCCTGCTCCGGCACTAGTCGTAGATGATGGAAACTGAAGACTTAGATGAAATACAGTCTGTCCTAGAGTACATATACCAAAATCTTGCTTCGACACTAGTTGTTCATTATGAAAACTAGAGACTGGGATGAAATACAGTCTGCGATAGAGTAAATATACCAATTTCTCACTTCGACACTAGTTTCAGATTATGAAAACCAAAGACTTGCGTGTAATACAGTCGCCAAGGAAGTACCATACACTCCCTTCGACACCGTTTGTAGATTATGAAAACTCAGACAGTATACTGCATACGCTCAATTAGCCTTGCGCTTTCAAATTCAGTGATTTTTGACCGTTATGTAACAAATCCAGTGAAACATAAACGTGAAATAATGAAAAAAAAAAAACAAAGAAAAAAAATTATATCTTGAACACGAGGAAAAGTAGGGGGTGCCTCCTGCAAGAACACGTAGCCAGTGTAGCGTTCTTGCTACACTGCCTAAGGCTGATTTTTGTGTATAGAGAACACATATTGGCAGAATATTTATATTATAATATATATATTATAATATATTTATATTATAATATATATATACGTATATATATATATATATATATATATATATATACGAATATTTACATTATAATATATATATACGTATAGAGCACGTGTGAGATACGTATAAGGAATTAAAAAAAAATATTATTATGTAATAACCCAGATAGCAAAATGTCTGCACAGTGATGGCAAATACGCACGCACGTGTGTGGACGCACGCACGTGTGTGGACGCACGCACGTGTGTGCCCTCACCTCACCAGACATTTGTGTCATATCAATTGAGGGGCATATCGCTCGCATGTCGTGCGCCGGGAACGAAATATTACATTATTGGAAAAAATGTTCCAAGACGGGCTCGAACCCAAGCTTGGCTCCACGGTCACCCATCCAACTATTAGTCGCGGTCAATGTTGTTTAACTTCGTTGTTCGACTGAATTCCGGTGTCTCACGCGCTCCAACCATGTCTTACGAACTTTGTTGGTACTTTATCGTCATTATGTTGTAACAATGGCGAATTATCTACTGATATATTTTCACTCGATGACACCTCCAATAACCGACCATACTTATCAGAGCAATTGATGTATATCAGAGTTGTGAAAAATGCATTATTCTAGTAATGCATTATCCAATTCATTACTCATTGCATCTTTGATAAGTAATGGAATTTTTGTCCATCACACATTACCATGTTAATTATTAATGGAAATTTGCTGCATTATCCATTACATTTTTAATGAGTAATGGGTTTTAATTGATTATGCATTTTTTGGTAATTAATAACGGGTATTCGCTCCATTATTCATTACATTTTTAATGAGCAATGCAATTTTTTCCCATTAAGCATTACTTTGGTAATTAATAATGAATATTCGCTCCATTATCTATTACATTTTCAGTGAGTAATGCAATTAATTTCAATTACCCATTACTTTGGTAATTACAATGGGAATTCGCTGCATAATTATCCATTATATTTTCAATGTGTAATGTAATTTTTCCCCATTGCGCATTTTTTGGTAATAAATAATGGGCATTGGCTGCACTATCAATTACACTTTCGATAATTGATGTAATTTTTCCCCATTACGCATCACTTTAGTAATTATAGCTGCAACAAAGCATTTTTTTCATTCGATACGACATTGAATGGATACTGATGTGAGTACTAATTTTCTGTCGAGTTTTTACTGAGTGTCATGATAATGTCTAATAAATCATTTGGTTACGTCAAATGATTAAAAAAATATGATTGCGATTCATTACTGTAATCCAAGCTCCTAACTCAATCTTTCAGTAATAGGAATAATAATGCGATCCGAATCCGTTGCCCATTATATTGGTAATGATTAATGCAGTTCAAATCCATCATCCATTACTTTCGTAATGAGTAACACAATTCAAGTAATGCAGTTCAAATCCATTATCCATTACTTTGGTAATGAGTAATACAATTCAAATCCATCATCCATTACTTTGGTAATGAGTAATACAATTCAAGTAATGCAATTCAAATACATTATCCATTACTTTGGTAATGAGTTATACAATTCAAATCCATCATTCATTACTTTAGTAATGAGTAATACAATTCAAATCCATTATCCATTACTTTGGTAATGAGCAATGCAATTCAAATCCTTTATAAATTACCTAATTAATTATCAATAGTTTCACAATCCATTGTCCATTATTTGAGTAATGAATAGTGCATAATTTGGATTACTATTTTCGCAACCCTGTAATTGCAGACTAACATCAATAATTAGTATATGCACACCGTGAGTCGGCTTTTTCCCTCATAGCGCGATAACACTTGTGATGGGAAAATGAGACTCATTTCGCACGCACTCAGCTTCTTGCGGGCGTGTGCTGGCCAATACTGTGCGTTTTAGCCATCACAGAGTGACTCTCACGCCATGAGGGCTACGTGAGCAGCACGATTGTTATCTGGGAAGTCATTTTCAACCTATTATGGAATATTTCCGATATTTTAGGTTATTTTCATTCATAGTTTGCAATGTTGAATTAATTCTATTTGAATTAATTTGGGAAAAACAAGTAAATGGCCTTCATTCGGATACCCTGTACAACCAATGTTGAATTAATTCTATTTGAATGATCACATTTCACAGATGTATAATTGTGAACGAGCGTCGTCGGAATGAATGTTCTTATAACACTCACATGAAAAGGGGAATCGCCTAGTAGTTCAGCGGGACGGAAGATGCCGAATAAATCTATTTTCACATCATTGATCAATGATCCAAATAGCAGGCGTTACCATCTCGGAGCCGGAATTACCTCTTCGAGGCAGAAATTTTACACTTTTGAGCGGGCTATACCATTTCTGGACAGAGATTTCCTCATTTCGGAGTGCAAAAATGGTATCACTCGTCCAGAAGAAGGAAATTTCTGCCCGGGGCTGGTATAGCGTACACTGTTAAAAATTTCTGTTGCGAATTTACAGCAAATGTATAGGAAGCAATATTCGGATTCGGTATTTTAAATTTACTACACATTTGGTTGGTATTTTTTGAGGTCTTGTTCCGCACATTTACTATACTATTGTTGTAAAGTCATCGTTGTACATGAACAAAAATATGTTAAAAAAAGGTTTTTTAATCAATTTTAGGCATTATTATTGAGTGCCAACGATGTTTCGACAGTTTACGATTACCCTAAACATATGAAAACGCAGATTTTTTGTCCGAAAAATACCGCTGTGTTGTTTGTCCTAACCGGGATTCGAACCGTAAATAATCGAGGAAGTTTGCATCGTGTATTTATTCAGCGGTGGGCCAGACGCGCGATTGCGTAACTACTAGCGACGACGCTAACTTTGATGTATGAGGTTGGCCATCATATGTCGCTGGAAAAATCATGTGCCTTTGGGATATTTTCGTCGTCGAAATTCGATGAGATGTATATCGTGTAATAATTAATGGACGAAACTTTGGGATTGAGACGAGTACGAAGCTTGTCAGCAATCACACGAGTGGCAAATTAACAAATCTCGTCCCCATGTCACACGCCATATTTTTTTCATCTAAAGAAACAATGTGCTTGGAAGCTGAACCTTGAAACCATGAACCCGGTTGGCTAAATTTAGAGGTACGCGCCAGAAAATTGGGAAATATTTGCCCAGAATTATATGGCGCAACAGAAAAAGGTCATTTCAGTGTACGCTGTACCAGCCCTGGGCAGAAATTTCCTTCTTCTGGACAGTGATACCATTTTTGCACTCCGAAATGAAATCTCTGTCCAGAAATGGTACCAGCCCTCAAAAGTGTAAAATTTCAACCTCAAGAGAGGTAATTCCGGCTCCAGAGATGGTAACGCCAGCAATTTGGATCATTGATCAATGATGTGAAAATGAATTTATTCGGCAGCTTTCGTCCCGCTGAACTACTAGGCGATTCCCCTTTTCATGTGAGTGTTATAAGAACATTCATTCCGACGACGCTCGTTCACGATTATACATCTGCGAAATGTGATCAGTTCAAATCGAATGAATTCAACATTGGTTATACAGGGTATCCGAATGAAGGCCATTTACTTGTTTTTCCCAAATTAATTCAAATAGAATTAATTCAACATTGCAAACTATGAATGAAAATAACCTAAAATATCGGAAATATTCAATAATCGGTTGAAAAATGACTTATTACATAATAATATTTTTTTAATTCCATATACGTATCTCACACGTTCTCTATACGTATAAATATTCTACCCATATTATGTGTTCTCTATGCACAAAAAGCGTAAAATGTTATGCATAATTTTGAAGATTTTAATTTAATTAATTTTATTAAAAATATTTAAAATAAATACTCAACTTGTATAATATTTATTTTGAGTAAAATTTATTCTAGTGATTAAATTTTATAGTTCCGAAAGTTTCTTTTTTCCCTGAATCTTGTGAAATGATGTGTGAGATTATTCCAAATGCTGGAATAATTAGAATATAAACTTCTGGGTGGCCAAAAAATCAAAATAAATGTTGGTATAAAATTGGATCTCCTATATATACGTTCGATTTACGTATAGTACACGTGTTCAAAATCATGAAGAGTACGAAAGATTTGATACGCACGCACTCAGTGGGACATATTGGACGTAAATTGACGTACAGCGCAGGGAAACTAAGATCATATATACAATGTCCGATACGTCTTACAGTGGTTCCTTGTACCTCTAGAATACACATTCTATACATCTTAGCGGACGTTTCGTATTCGTTCCTTATACGGATTTTAGCCGGACATTTAGCCTATTTCTGTCCCAAACGTAACCTCCAACTTACGTACATCAGACGTATAACGTCTCAATTATTACGTCCAATATACGTTTAAAATTGGAAAGTGTTCTATGTGAGTTGGTTATACCGGGTATCATTACAATTCATCGAATTTCGACGGCGAAAATATCCCAAGGCACATGATTTTGCCAGCCGCACATTTGGTGGCCAATAGTATATTTTCATTCGTAAATAATAATCGGGGAAGATTGCATCGTGTATTTATTCAGCGGTGGGCCAGACCAGCTTCTTTTTCAATATGAGAATATACAGACAGGGCCGGCGATCCCATGGTTTTGGTGGAGTTCCATACCTTAGAATTAAGCAGGTATGGAACCATACCTCAGAATCTTGGCTCACTTTCCATAAAAGAAAATGTACAAGTGGACGTGGCAACCAATCGCCACGAGATACATTATTCCACAACTTTGTTCCATATCCTGTTTGTTATCAGTTATGTATTCCAAAGAATTCCGCGCAAAACACTGAAAGTGATTAAACCGCAGTTTACTACTTTACAGCAGTTCCTATCTGCACGTTCATGTGCATCTCAGGTGGCGTCGAAACTGACCTTTTTTTTACCAGGCATTAAACGGCACGGAAAAGAGACGTTTCAAAGATGTCATTAATATAGAGTGATTCAGAATTCGTGACGAATCTTCGAGGTCATTCTTAGGTGTTCAAAGTGCCACTTTACGCATCGAAAACAGGCATACACAATAAGTATTCGGCGAGTTCTATATTTTTCGACGCCCCCTCCAAATATATACCAATAGCACTCCACTTATTTCGCTTCTGTATTTGTTATACCTAAACCAGAATCTATTTCGTGATCATAAACGCATCAGGTCGTGCAAATCGTGCCCAACAACCGGATGCCACAGTTATATTGTTATCCACTACGTGATAACGACTGTTTGTCGTGCAATTCCGAACCTGATTGGTCTACGAGCAGTTATCATTGACCATGATAGATTCCAAACTCCCCTGCCACATCGACACACTTTTTGTATAAAAGCTGCTCCATTCTCCTGCCTTCATCACTCGCTGAATCAACGCGAACTAGTTGCCTCTCTTAACTCTATATTTTCTTCATCAGTCTACTTGATATACTGACAAACTTCAACGATGAAAATAGTTATTTCCTTGCTGCGGTATCCGCTGCGAATATTTTCGTGGGTGTTGAGGGTCCCTATTGTTCGGCCTATACCTTAAAATCCAAGTGGAACTGATGAGTTCTGGAGGATTCAAGTAACCTCCGTAACGTTTCCGGCATGCAAGTTTGCGTTTTCATGGAAAACTAAACAAGCAGATTGTAGGTAAAGACATACAAATGATTTAACTGGCCATTGCGCTCGTCACTTTCCGACGAAATTTTACATCTAACGAAATGTCTCTCTGATCCAGTTGGCGAACCTGGGGTATCGAAGGACCAGTGTATACGAACCAGTAGGCGGTGAATGGATTTACAC
This sequence comes from Euura lappo, assembly GCA_018257835.1. Taxonomy (NCBI): domain Eukaryota; kingdom Metazoa; phylum Arthropoda; class Insecta; order Hymenoptera; family Tenthredinidae; genus Euura; species Euura lappo. The sequence goes on along the minus strand of JAEUYN010000480.1, from coordinate 210,386 downwards.
GAACCCCGGCTACCTGAGCGAAAGACATAAACTACTGGTTTACGATTCAAATAATCTACATAGGTGAGAGGTGGTCAGAACCCGACAGATTCATTGCATAAGGCAAATAACGTGTCCCCATGGTGACAGCATGCCACCACAAGAGGTGAATGGGAAATCCTGAGAATTGAGGCCTGTGAAAATTTATTATTTCTTCCATTATAAGTTGAAAAATTGTACGTAATACGAATTTTCTTATTCTCTAGTTACATCGGGCTGGCTTTTCCATAAACGAATAAAATATATGCTTGTAAAATGTATACACTGTATTAGAACCTCAAAACTGTTTCACATATCCTATAATATTTACGATCATATAAAGTTGACGAAGAACAAGCTCCACGTACTCCTGAACAAAACAGAGAACAGTGAGTCCAATTGAATTTTCATCTTGTTCTTGTGTTGAAATGGCGAGTGATGAAACGAACCACAAGGTTCCAGTAGATTTTCTTGACACTTCTTCGATTGGATTTTTCGGCTGTAAAAACTGGATGTTCACGAGATAATGCTAGCCATGATCCATTTCTGCTGTATAATATGAAATTGAGGAACTTTTCTATGGAATGAGAGGCCCCAACAAAATTTAAACAACTGGGTTGTAAAAGCGTTGACCTGTTAGTTATTCACACCACGAGCCACTGCTTGGTAGTCAGTTATTATCGTTTACGATCGGTGTTGTTTTTCTCCAATAAACTTTGCCAAAAAAACTTCAATAATCAAACCGCAAGATAGGTTCAAGTTCAAGTTCGAGTTAACAAGAATACGGCAGAATTCAGTGTGAGTTGATGAACGGCGAACAGAAATTTACAAACACAATATCAAAGCTTGAACAGTTTGATCAGTTCGTAGGGGAGGTGGGGCACATGGGAGGTTTTTTACAGAGCCAATTTTCGACCTTCAGGAGAGTTTATATTAGTCCGGTTTTGGTATGGATCAGTTGTATTGTTCCTTACCTTCCTGGCCTGTATTGTTCCCTACCTTCTGGCCTGAATTGCATACAATGGCATTTTCACTGATACAAAAATGTGCTACGCATTTTTCGAAAAGGCATGTCCCACATCGTATCTTACGGTTGTTTGTGTTGTTTGACACATGAATTATCGTAAATTCTTCAACAGTGACAATCATAAATAACCACTTAAGATCCAAATTTTTTTCATCTGACGTTGGACAATGGTTCGGATTACGAAAAAATTCATGCTTATTGATACATGCTAATATTTCTGTTCTATTTGCAAAATGATAATAAACGTAAAGTTGATCGATATCGTGCAATATTGAGGGATAGTACAACCGATGTCAATCGTATTTGAGTTATTCGACCAACTTCCTATTCAAATATACAGCGCTGTGAAGCGTGTCCGAATGTGCCCCACCCTCCAAAAAAGTATGAAAAATTCAAACAAAGCATCTTCACGGAATAACGCTTAATGTTTCACGCATTGAATGATACCTAAAATGGTACCTATTTATGTGTAGGAACGACTTTGATAATATACGCAGTGGTTATGAAGATACAGCCTTACGAATCAATATCAAAAAGTTTAGCCGGCGAGCGTTAAATGTGTAATTTTTTAATTGTCAGCGAACCATTGTACGGGCAACTAAACTCTGATACTGTTTCCTTTTAGTGTTTGTAATGTAGATAAAAATGACGTTGCCCTAATTATACTGCAAATAGGAAAAATCGTGCTCCCCAATGTGCCCCACCTTCCCCTACTCATCGCACAGGGTTAAAGAGTATTTTCAATACAAGCCTGCGAAGATGACACAGATCTTGGCGATCGTGACAAGGAAACATAATTTATGAATGAAAAAAAAAAATTGCGTGATATTAGCCGATACCCCCCCTCTCCCTGAACGCCTCACGTAATTTGTGGACGCCCCCTAAGACGACCTTTTTCTACTTCCTCACACTTTTCTGGTCACAAGTTTGCTGACTTTGGTTCGCGAGAAATTGAATCACTCGTCCAAACAGGCTGACGAGTCCATTTCGCCAAAAATTGACATTTTCGAGTGATTCGGTTATTAAATTAGTAGATAGGCAAGGAGAGTTCTGGCTCACTTGCGAACAGCGAAATGAGTCATCACCGTTGACGTCATGGCGGGTTCATGACCCTATGGCGACGCCCGATACGAATAAAAGCACGTTTCAGATTCCGGGTGGAAAAGAGCACGTTTCAAATTCCGGATGGAAAAGAGCACATTTCATATTCCGGGTGGAAAACAGCACGTTCCAAATTCCGGGTGGAAAACAGCACGTTCCAAATTCCGGGTGGAAAACAGCACATTCCAAATTCCGGGTGGAAAAGAGCAGGTTTCAGGTTGACTCGAATACTAGCACATTTCGGGTTGACTCGAATACTAGCACGTTTCGTTAATATTATAATCCGTCTAACAATGGCAATCGGAGTATAATATTAACGTAACGTGCTATTGTTCGAGTCAATTCGAAACGTGCTAGTATTCGAGTCAACCCGAAATGTGCTAGTATTCGACTCAACTTGAAACGTGCTCTTTTCTACCCGGAATATGAAACGTGCTCTTTTCCACCCGGAATTTGAAACGTGCTTTTATTCGTATCGGGCGTCGATGGAATGTTACATCGATGACGTCATCGTAGGGTTCGAGATCGATGATTTCAGCACGGGAGGTCGATGAGTTCACCCTTTGTTCCAGGAATTATTTACCGTGACGAATTCTTCAAAAATCTTATCCCTGCAGGAATTTCGTTACTTGACTGGTATTTTTCGATATTATTATAAACAATTCGACATGCCGGCTATAAATCTCGATGTTCCGTTACTTTTCGTCACCTTCCCGGTTTTTATCGATACCAGAAAGTAGCACACTTATTGTTGAAGCATATTCAAGTTAAACCAAGGATGTGGAATGAAAAATGAAGTTAAAATTCCATAGGTGAAAGTAAGTAGATTTCATATGCCAGTTAACTTAGAATTCTTCAGCTTAAGGTGAAATGAAAGTCACGTGACCTCGATATGATTTACACTTGGAATTTTCAAACGCTATTTTCTCAGCCAAAACACAATCGATTGATGTGAAATTGATATCAGTGACGTAGAAAAACTGAATGAAGGGCCTGCCAATCGTGGATTTTCGAATATCGAAAGACATAATCAGAATTTTGTGTAACAATATTGTTCTGTAACCCAAGGAGGTGCTGCCCCTCGTGGAGAGAGGCAGTACTTCCTTGGATTGCGGAACGATATTGTTGAAAAACTGTTATTACGTCTCGATTTTCGAAAAGCCACGACTGGCAGGCCCTTCGTTGAGTTTTTCTACGTTACTGATATCAATTTCACATCAATCGAATGTGTTTTGGCTGAGAAAATAGCGTTTGAAAATTCCAAGTGTAAATCATATCGAGGTCACGTGACTTTCATTTCCCCTTAATTCAAATGCAAAATTATCCAGCGCGACACGGCATGATATGCCGATCACTCGTCATATACATGCTTTGAAATATCATCGAAATCCAAGCTGAGATATCGCTGCCTCCTAGCAAGAAGATCCTTATTCAGCAACGCTGGGAATTAGATCCTTATTCGCGACGAAAACCAATAAGATCCTTATTCAGATAAAATTTCAACAAGATCCTTATTCGAGCGCGGCTGAAAAAGTCAGGTTAGCACCACTGCTTCGAATTGGAAAAACGCGGGTTCCGAACCGGGATAAAGCCCTGCACCTTCTCTATATATTATCTAAAAACTAATCGTACCAGTTATAGTGAAACTGTTCCAGTTACTGACTTTTTTGGTTGTATCTCTTGCAACATTATTTCGAATATCATAAATTATCGTATCTTATTCTCTGAGCCTGTAGTAATTACTAGTTTGTGTCATAGAAAAAATCAGAATTCTTATCATTGGCTGCTAACTCTATAAAATACCTATAAGTGTCAGTAATTGAACAGATTTTTTCAGCCGTAGGAGTGTAATGGAATGAAAAATTAGACCCTGCATGAAGAGCATATAAATTCTAACGGATATTTATTATTAATTCATTCGAAGTAATTAATATAAGAATTAATAATTTTGGATATTCGCTCGCATCGGACATGCAGCATTGCAGAGTTGTCAGCCAATGATAAGAATTCTGATTTTTTCTATGACACAAACCAGTTACTACAGGCTCAGAGAATAAGATACGATTTTTTTATGATATTCGAAATAATGTTACAAGAGATACAACCAAAAAAAGTCAGTAACTGGGACAGTGTCACTAACTGGTACGATTAGTTTTTAGATAATAGAAAAGGTTCAGGGCTTTATCCCGATTCGGGACCCGCGTTTTTCCAATTCGAAGCAGTGGTGCTAACCTGACTTTTTCAGCCGCGCTCGAATAAGGATCTTGTTGAAATTTTATCTGAATAAGGATCTTATTGGTTTTCGGCGCGAATAAGGATCTAATTCCCAGCGTTGCTGAATAAGGATCTTCTTGCTAGGAGGCAGCGAATATGTGGCCCTCAACATTATTAACATCATATGTTTTATCGTTGGATCGGGACGGTGGAACTGTCTCAACCTTCTGAAAGCAGCTCATTTCAGAGGGTGTGTGTCTCATGAACATCTCTTCGAGTCTTGTTTGTTTGTTACGTTTTATCTCGATCGTAATCATGATCCCTGTTGTATTTTTTCAGTTACTCTTTACGTTACCTCTACCGACATGTAGAAGACGCAAAAAAGTGTATTAGTGAATATATTCGTTAAAATATCGCGTGTCTAATGGCATAAGGTCGTAAGCGCCAAAAACGCGATTTTGGTGGCAAAAGGTCGTATAATTTTTTTTTTCACGCCATTCGCTGTGAAAACGGTGAAAACGTATAGATCAATTGAAATTACGAGATCGAAAAATGTAAGTGCAAAAGGTCGTAAGTTTGGCGGATACGTCGTTCTTGCATTACAATTTTCAAGGAAAATGAAAAAACAACGTAAAGGCAAAACGTCGTATTATTTTTTTTTCATGATTTTTAATGATTTTTCCAAATAGTTGTAAAAACTCGTAAAACGCAAAGACAAATTGAAAGAACGACCATTTAAAAAAATTCGATAATAAATATTGGTAGTTGAAAGCAGAAGGTCGTAAGCGCCATCTTTTTTTCTTCTTGATTTTTCCAAGTAGTTATAAAAACTCGTGAAACGCAAAAGAAAAATCGAAAGCGACAACGTTTCGAATATTCATAGAAAAAAAAAAAACCAAGGTAAAAGCAGAAGAACGTAAGCGCCAATTAAAAGAAAATTAAAAAATTGGTGGTTACGTCCTTCTGCTTTTAATTGACTCAATATTAAATTTCAACGTTTATGAACGAATTTTCGGGTTTTTATCCCGAATACAAAAAAAAAAATAAATAATAATATGACCTTTTGCCGTTACGAACAGCAAAAAGTCGTATAATGGCGCTTACGTCCTTATGCCATTAGACACGCGATGTCTTGGGGCCATTGGTGCTTCGTCCCAGATTACTACATCAATTTCTTGTCGATCTTTACCTTCTTTAGATTGAATTTTGATGTTCGACGGTGAGTCTGCAAATAAGGGAACCGGCAATCCTGAAGTTTTATGAACTGTTCTACCATGTGGTAGTAATGTCGCCGCGAATCCAGTAAAGGCCATTGTGGTCACATGTTGCTTCCGACTTTTTAACAGATGTGATAACGTGATGTAGATGAAAGTTTTCCCAGTCCCCCTTGTCCATCGATGTAAAAACAGTTTGTTTTGTTATCTGCATCTTCGCTGTCTACTGCTTGTAGAATAGCGTCTACAACAGATTTTTGTTGTTCGGTCATTTATGCGTACATCGCCATCACAACAGCATTCGATTGCTCTGGCAATAAACAGTCATCTGCTTCAAGTAATTCCGTTACCGGATGCATACTTGGGAAATTCGATAAGTCTTGTCCTTCAGCAGATAATACCCTGCTAAAAATGTCGGATAGGTTCCGGACAATGTACGGAATTTCGGTGGATCGTGTCGGATTTCTTGTGTGGTTTTTGATTCCGGCAATAAATCCGGTTCTTTACGACATTAGCACGTCATTTTTGCAATTTTCCTATTCCGGAGTTTGTCTGGCTCTATCCGGAAGATGTGCGGCCACGTGAATCCAAACTTTATCCGATCTTGTCGGATTTCTTATGTGGTTCTTGATTGCGGCAATAAATCCGGTTCTATACGGAATACGCACGTCATTTTTGCAATTTTCTATTACGGAGTGTGTCCGGCTCTGTCCGGAAGATGCGCGGTTACAGTGACTTTCCTGGAATTCGGTCCAATGCGCCAGTATATACGGTAATATTTTTCATACGTCCCTATGCGTAATCGGTCCCCCATGCTCGGTTATCGGAGCGTGGGGAAAGCAAGGGGGGGGGGAGGCGCTAGGGTGGGGGGGGGCCTCCTGGATTTTTTTTAACTAAAAAATGAATTCAGCTTTTTTTTTTTGTTAAATTCAGCTCGACCATAGAGCAATGACAAAGCCACGACTTGCAGAAACTGTGTTATTCGCACAGTAATCTGCGTTGGCAGGTAAGTATACTTAGGCTCGAGCATCGCGAGATCTTATTTCGCAGCCGTAGTACTTCACTCGCGAGAGAATGGATGCCCCCAAGTGGCGAAAATCTGAACTGCGTAAACGGATTAAACCCGGATAGGCCTGACTGGATTTCTCACGGTCTCTATCCGCACTTCATTCGGTCACAAAGTACTGAGAGGGTCTTATCCAGGTTTGTCTGGATTTCATCCGGAATTACTTTCCTGAAAAAACTGAAACCCTTATACTTTGATCTGAATTCTCTCCGGAATCGTTGCTGATAGAACCGGATTACGGGCGAGTACAATTCATTATCGTATAGAAAGTACATGAGGCCGAATTGGACAATCGATTCAATCCGTCCGTGTCCGATTTCGATTCTATAATCTGATAAGACTTGGATCACAGAATCGAAATCATCTAATCGTAAGTAATGCACGTACCCGCTGTCCGGTTGTATCCGCAAGTTTGCCGGAACGACCGCTTATGCCGTTGGTAAAAAATTGAATCTATCCGTATGTATCCGCAACTATTTCGGGAATGTGTACGCGAGTAAGTTTTTGTTCCGGCAAAATTGCGGATACAACCGAACGAAAGCCAGGTGAAATCGATTATAGAAGCGAAACCAGATACAGCTGAATTGAAAATTGCTTGTTCTCCGTATGTATTGCCGGAATAATTGCGGATGCAACCGGATCAAGGGGGGATTGAATTGATTTCCAATAAAAACCGGATGAAGCCGGATCGCCAAAATCGTCCGGCGTCAAGATTCGTGCCGGAAATTGCCGGATACACCCGTATAGCGGCCGGATGCGATAGATTTCCGACAAAAACCGGATCGCGTCGGTTTCGTTGCGGACAGCCTTTAATTCTGGCGATTTGTGCTGCCGAAAAGAAACCGGAAAGGCCCGTACAGAATCCGAGTAGAACTTTTTTGCCGGGTATAATGCGTATAGGAGCAGAAGATTGCCGGTCGAATGGATTTCTGAGTTCGACTTGACTTCGGATAAAGCCGGATAAAAATCCGAATAGAACTTTTGTGCCGGATAGCGATGCGGGCACGAACGGACGCATTGCCGATTTCGCCCTATCCGGAAACGTGTCCGGAAACCTTTCCGAACCTGTAAGATCCTGTCCGACATTTTTAGTAGGGTATAGCAGCTATTCGGGCATATGCTGCTTTTGGCCTTCTAAGAGCAGGCGTGTAACTAGAAGACATTTTTTTGGGGGCAGGATGCAGAAATGTGTACAATAGAAACGTAAAAAAGGACGGACAATGATTTTGAATATCCCTCTTGATCAGAGTATAGTGTGGAGATACTTTCCGTTGGGTGCATCCTGGGATACATGAGAGCTGGCCGGGCACGTACGCCAGCTCATACGCTGCATACCAGAGTGGACATGGAACACATGGCCCTCAGGTTTGGGACCTTTCGGGGGAGGACACCCCGGGAATGGAAAACGGAGAGGACTTAAAGCGTGACTGCCGTGAGGGACGGACGTTGACGGCCGGATTCGGAATACATATACAATAAATATTGAGCTGTTAATTGAATATTGCGGAATAAACGTTATAAGATTATATAGTTAAAACGTTCCTGACAATAGGTTATTCGGTTCGGCGGTTGGGGGGGGGGGGCAGGGGGCCCGGCCCCCCCCCCCCCTGGTTACGCCACTGTCTAAGAGTCTTCTTAACCGTCTCGAATAATCTTCGGACCATTGAATCTGGAATTCTTCCCGAATTTCCTCGGAGTGAACAGGTTGGCAATGAATGAGTATGAGAGAGTATCCCTACGAATCATCGTCGTAATCAGTCTGTGTAAATATATTTCTTAGCATCCACGTCACGTTGATTGAGTTCAAAATAATCCATTAACATCGTTATTTGGCTTAAAGCAGATATCATTGCATCATCGTCGAAATCACTACTCATTGTGATTGATTGTTCTTGTGGTAAATGTACGGGTAGTCTTATTATCGTATGACTTTTTTGTTGTAGAGGTTTATGCAAAATTCTCCAGCAAGCTTCAACGTAGTCCTGTATTTCATCATGTATGTAATAGTTTAGGGTTGATTAATGATGGGACAAAATTATATTCAATAATTTGTTTGATTTATTCAAGTGAGTAACGTACAATCTTAAACACACTCATGTTGTATGAGCGCGGGTTCTACACTGGCGTCATCACGCCTGTCAACACCTAGGCTGCCATCAAATAAGGGCTGCCAACCTAGCGTATATTACACCTCCCTCTTTTAATAAAAAAAAAACTATTCTTTTACATAGTCCTTGAACCTGATGGGTTCTCTAATGGTTCGACCACTACGGGTCGTTACATTTTGCATTGAACTCTTGTCGTTAACATCATTATTAGGTATACAAGTAGCATTAACATTATTGCCATTATTAATACTAACATCACAGTCAGGAATTTCATTGCAATCATCAGTCAATTGTTTGTACTCATTTTCAGACTTTCTCAAGTGTATTGAGTTACGTCTCAAGACTGCTCCTTTTTGGTCATGTACTATGAACGATCTTGGGGCTTCATGCTTTCGTAAGATTCGGGCAGGTTCCCAGATCTTATCTTTACGTATAACAACATTATCCCCAGCTTCAAGGACTTGTCCAGCTTTAGCAGTTCTATCGTGATAGTATTTGTATATAGCTTGTCTGTGTTCCATCTGGTTATGAATATTTGGCTCAATCTTTGGTTTAAGCAAATTGGAGTGAACTGGCAGTTTAGTTCTAAGTCTACGACTTGCAATGATTTGAGCTGGTGAAACTGTCATCCCAGTGATGGGACAGTTCCTATATTCTAACAACGCTAGATTTATGTCTTTATCTTCCTCTTTGCACTTTTTCAGGATCTGTTTAGCAATCTGTACAGCTCTATCTGCCTGACCATTACTACGGGGGTAGCGAGGAGAGCTAGTAGCTATTTCAAAGTTCCATCCCTTTGCAAATTGCTTATATTCGCTCGAGTCAAATGGCATATTATCGCTAACAACTATGCTCGGTATGCCATGAGTTGCAAATACAACTTTAAATTTTTTTATAACTTCGGCAGCTGTCTTGTTAGTTAATGGTATTACCTCCAGCCTATTTGGAGTAATAATCTTGTATCACTAGAAAATCTTTTCCCATGAATTCACAGAGGTCAGTTGCTATCTTATTGAACGGAATATCGGGTATATCGTGAGGAATCAATGGTTCCTTGATATTCTATGCTCTGTACTTTTCACAAACACTGCACTTAGCGATCATGGTTTCTATATCTACCATGAGGCCTGGCCAATATACAGCTTGCCTAGCTCTAGCTTTGGTTTTATCTATTCCAAAATGGGCTTCATGCAATAACTTTAAAACATCTTGTCTGAATGCACTCGGTACAACTAGTCGATAGTTGAAATAGACCAAGGTCGTCTTCAACGTTTAGCTCACTTTGATATTTGAAATAGAATTTTACATCATCGCTAACTTTGCTTCTGTCATTTAGCCAGCCTTCCGTGTAATATTTTTTGATTTTAGACAAGACTGGATCTGACTCTGTGGCTATTTGATATTCTTTCTTTTTTGACTGTGAGATGTTCAAGCTGCTATTTATTGAGTGTACTACTTCAGTGATCCACTCACTTGTCTCGCAGTTGCCAGAACTTTTTTTAACAAAGTTTCTTGATAACAAATCTGCCACGTACATGTATTTGCCTGGTGAGTGTGATACAGTCAATTCGTAAAGTCTTATTTTCATTCGTTGTAGCCTACTCGACGCTATGTCACCTATATTTTTGTTATTTATTATGCTGACAAGTGGCTTGTGGTCCGTGACCAGGTTTACGTTACGACCATATATGTAATTATGAAATCTTTGAGTGGCATACACAATGGCAAGTAACTCTTTTTCAATAGTCGCGTAGTTCTTTTCAGCCTCATTTAGACTATGGGATGCATAGTACACCGGTCTACCTTCCTGCAACAAACAGCAACCCAAACTATTCTGAGATGCATCAGTTTGAATTGTAACTTCTTTACTAGAATCAAAGTTTGTTAAGACTGGTGCGCTTGTGAGTCTTCTTAATCTGGTTCAACGCTGCAGAATGTTTTTCCATCCAAAGAAACTCCACTTTTTCTTTCAGCAATTCTCTTAACGGTGCTGTTAGCTCGGCTAGATTAGGTATATACTGTCGCACAAAATTAACGGTTCCCAGTATGCTTTGCAATCTCTTTTTATCTTCTGGAATTTTTAGTGCTAATATCGCTTGAACTCTATCTGGGTCAATTTGCATGCCGTTTCTATTAAACAGATGTCCCAGATATTTTACTTGGCCCAATCTGTACTGTATTTTGTTTGGGTTGAATTTCACCCCGACTTCTTTAGCTCTACGGATAACTTTTCTCATTATCTTGTCGTGTTCATCTTATAGCGAGTCCGCAGCTACCAACAAGTCATCAAAGTAAATTTGAACACCTTCAATATCAGCAAAATTTTTACTGTTAATATATTAGAAGTACTTTGGGGCCATGTTCAGGCCAAAAGGTAATCTATTAAACTTCCAGCATCCGAATGGAGTGCTAAATGTGCACAACTCACTAGATTTATCATCTAACTCTACATGCCAAAATCCATCTTTCAGGTCTAATACCGAGAAGATGCTCTTGTTACACAGTTTTTCACTTATTTCTTCGATCGTTGGTATCAGTATGTTAGGATTTCTTTTTATCACTTTGTTCAGGTTGCTAGGGTCAAGACACAATCTCAAACTCTTATTACTAATCCACTCAGCAGGTCCAGTTACTTTGGATATTATGCCTCTACGTTCCATTTCCTTCAAGGTTTTCTCTAGTCTGTCTTTTATAGCTATCGGAACTCTACGAGGTGGGTTAGCAAGTGGTTTACAATTTTCTTTCACAAAGTTATATTAGTATCTTGTGATACCTCTGCCGTTGGATTCATGTCAGCTTCTGTCCCTGGATCTTGTTTTTTGTGTACTGGGGACACTAGAGTTAGGGGCTGTTGTTTAATTAGATCCACCACTGATTCTGATCCTTGCTTGTCATTGGGGTTTCGTTTTTTTCTAGTAACTAGGTTCGGTTGAGGTGAGTACTTTACGTTCTTAGCGCGCTTTTCTGGCGGCGCCTTTTTATTTCCGAACGGTTGGAGCGAGCGCGGTGCAATCCACTGTTTGGGTGTTATATCTTTGGTCAATGTAGCGTCGGTTTGCGACTTGTCAGTATCAACTTCTACTGTATTGTCAATATATGAGGGCGATATTGCTTCGGCTGATAGGTCTGCGATTTTTCGTTTAGCAGCTCCGATGGGTTTGTATCGCTGCGGAGCGACCTTCATCGGTTTTTTTTGCACCTTGTGCATCTGAGGTAGGGAGGTGGGACCCCCGTTTTCAACTTTTTCACTAATAGTTGACCTATCAAAACTTTTCCTAACAATATGAACGCCCGTACTGATCACACTATCGTCTGTTATGATTTTGCTATACGTCGCTCGCTAATCTAAGCATGTCCTAATCACTAGGCAGCTAGAAGTCAACTAACGAGAACCGGTGCGTTCAACATGGTGTGGTCGTTGACAAATGTCTTAAATCTCTCGTTCCTGGAATCGGACCAGAAACAGTGACGTCATTGGGAAGAGAGAAAGAAAAGAATATCGCATTTATAAGCGGTTTTCCATTGACGATGGCCATCCGGGCCAGGTACCTCCTCCCTCCGGTAATCCTACTATTAGTCCACCCTGGCGAATTCATTTACACCGTTATTTTTTGTGTAATTTTGGTGTGTTTTTAGAGTGGTATGATTTCGGTGTAATTTCGGTAAAATACCAATTTGCCACCAATATTACACCAAAACTACACGGTGTAGCTGCTCGTTTTCCTCACCTATTTTACACCGATCTTACACCCACCCATTTTACACCCATTTTACACCGATTTTACACCCACCAGTTTTAGACCGATTTTACACCCTCCCATTTTACACCGCCACGATTGGCAGGCCCTTCGTTGAGTTTTTCTACGTCACTGATATCAATTTCACATCAATCGAATGTGTTTTGGCTGAGAAAATAGCGTTTGAAAATTCCAAGTGTAAATCATATCGAGGTCACGTGACTTTCATTTCACCTTAAACTCTAAGGAGTACTGGTGGCTTGGCCAGCAGACCGTATGAAACAAAAAATAAGGGTATACACCAGTGTAAATATACCGAATAGTTTAATAAGTACGTAAATAATTGACGAGACGAGGTATTCAGGCATTCACTATAGTACTAGTTGGTGAGATAGTCAATAAGTAGAATAAGAAACGAATAAATATTACGGATCGATCAATTTTTGCGGGCCGTTTTTTCTGATCTTTTCGACTTTTCTCATAATTATACTGAAACCCAACTTCCGGTCTTTCGCAATTCACCCCCATAATGCAGACTCAATGGCGAACAAACCGGTCACTGTTCCGGTCTCGTTTAAATATTGTTGCATCCCGATGGTCCTGAGCGTCTGGAACTTGTAGCCGATCTCAACGGTGAATGTAGCAGACGCTTTTTCGTGGGCGGCTGTGATCTTGTCAGAATACTCGTCCATGGTCTCTTTCGACTTATCCTTGCTGTGAATCGCTCTCGCGAGGATGCTGATCTCTTCGAAAATTGCCGCCAACGCAGCGTCTATCGCGGCCTCCGTCTTCGCCTGCATGCAGGCAATCGCGGGCTTCCCTTCGTCCGGAATAGGTCGGGACCCGTTGATCATCGCGCTGTAGAACAGTTTGATCGCACTCGCGCCCCCTTCGCGCGCCAATTTCGAGTGCTTCGCGATTCGGGACTTCGCTTGTCGATAATTCTTACCCTGCGCTGCCGTTATCCCCTCGAATATGTTCCGGTTGACGTCCCAACGTCCGGCGGTCGCGATCGGAACGACCATCGAGATGTTCAACTCGGGTTGGATGATCCGGATCGCCTCGCAGTTCGGCAGGACTCCGTTCAACGGTCCCGTGAACGATTCGTTCATCGCGAGCTGGGCCCGCATCTCGGCGTCTTTGGGGTCGGCGTTGCTTCCGCCGGATCTTTCGGCCAGAACGGTGAGGATCTCGGTGTACGCGACCTGAGCGGTTCTCAGATACCCGGTGCGTTCGGTAGTCTCGGCGAATTTCATGGTTTCGAATGCAGTCTTTATCTTCGTCGACGGCGAACAGCTGGACCCCGGCGTGCCGAAGACTGCGGAGGTTTGCGCCACGACGGCGAATACCAAGAAGATGCTCGACGTGCTTGCCATTTTGGTTCAGTGCAATTTTCCTCGGTCGTCCCCGGCTTATATATCCAAATTGACGATGATATTAAAGCAATTGATCATTAGCGTTTTTTATCAAATGACAAACAATGTCGAGTGTATCGTTACTCGTAAGTTATTGATAAGGACGAGGCATCGAAGAAAATGTGTAAATTGATATTTGCATAGCTAGCAAAGTATAAATATGTATAGGCGTACCCGGTCTTTATAAAAATGAGATCAGATTTCTTTGAAAGTATGAGAAATTCCGCCTTGCGAAGTTTCTGCAGATGTCAATCCATCACTGCATATCGAAAACGCAATCGTTTTTTTTCCAACTTGCCGTTTTTCTGTTTTCAGAGAAAAAACGAAGATATTGTATCACGTTTTGAGGTCAAGAGAATCACCTCAGACTATTTTCAGTTTTACGGCTGGGTGTGTGAATGTGATCAAATTTTTGTCGGGAGGATATCTCGAGAACGAGTGTGCGGATTTTGATCAAATTCGGCTCAATCGACGCGGATTTTTTCAACTTGGAATTAATTTAATTTTGGCTTTGATCGGTTCATCACTTTTCGAATTATTTGAATAACAAAATCCCACAAAATTACGATATCTTGAGAACGGATCAACGGATTTGAATGAAATTTGGTACCACGTGGTTTTTCGCATCGCTTATCACGAATCTGCAGTCAGTTTTGCGAAATTAAAAATGGCGGAGCCAATTTGCTGGGAAAAAACTATAAAAACATTCGAAATTTTATGAAAATTGGTACTCGAAGGTTTTTTGAATTGGTGGAATAGGTACTTGAATGGTCAGTAGCCGTAATTGAAACGGGCAGAAAGTGATGGCCTCGTATCGGCTCGACCGTGGTGCTTTCAAGTTGGAACATTAATTGTTCAGATAAAAATGACGGAGTTGACAGCTGGATGACCACGGAAGGTGCGTGATATCGCGTGTATTGGAATGATTTATGAATCGGTATAATCAGAAGTGAAGCGATGACACGCTGATACCACGATATCTGCACTATGTATGTACATACGTACATGAAATTTGATTATCGATCTGAGTGTCTGATGCGGAAAAAAAGACCTTTATAAGAAATTAATTAAATTCTATTATTTCGATATTTTTTTCTTGTGTTGAATCAAGTTTCAGATTCGATATAAACGTGGTTCAAAATTTTAGGTGAATAAAGACATTTTATTCATCCCCTGCACATTTCGCCAGGACGTAGGGAGAAGACGACTGTTTTCTTCGTCCTTTATTAATGTCTTTTATTCTTAGAATTTCGCCAAGAATCTCAATATTGACATAAAGTGATGAAATGATCACCGTAGGGTTAGTTGAACACAAAAAAAAAAACAAATATACATATATTTTTTTGTGTATATAGTATAATATAATAATTAACTCTGTAAAAACTGTCACAAAATACGGAGCAGTATGTCGGGTTGCCTCTTGTTCGGCGCTAAACAACCGTGCAACATACGAAACCCCTACGTGTTAAACGATAGGCAACCAGACACACTGTGACGTCGTTATAAAAGATTTAAAGATAGCAAAAGTGACGAAATAAAAGTTGAAGATGGAGGATCGAAATGTGGATAACAATATAATCTACATATTTTGAGACGAAATAGAAAACTTGCTGATTATTTGCAAAAAAAAAAAACATAAATGATAAAAAAAAATGATCCTACAAAAATCAAACGAACTAAAATGAATCATTTTCACCCTCAATGTAACAAAATTGAATCAGCGTCGGTGAAAATAAGTGTAAGTACGAATAGTTGAATATGAACACAGAGTCAACGAATAGTAGATATAATGTGAGATTTATTTGAGAATGGAAAAAATAGAACGCACCAGCGGAGAATAACAAAAGGCAGAGATAAGGAAACAAAAGCCTGTGCAGAGACTGTTGAAAAAACTATATTTGAGAGAAAAGTGGCAAAGTGAAGGGTCGCGTCGTGCCATAAAGTGCCATTTGTTAACGGACACTCGCCAGGCCCCCACGATAATCTGGAAAGCCATGACGTTTGACCTGAAAAGAAGGTAAATTTTGAATTCGTAGAATATTGAATTGTACCTGTAACATTCTACTCTTCTATAAAAGTTTGTTTCAAGTCTACGTGAACGACAGGTAATACAGCAAACAATGGGACAATGGTTCGCAACGGGTCATAAGCACGGCCATAAAGTCACTACGTTATTGTAGTAATTCCATTGGACTTTGGGACATAATTGGTGATCAGATGTGGACTCATCTAAAGTTAAGATTTCCCAATCCATTCAAAATCCTGTTTATTTGAATGAAACACCATAAAACAGGCATTTACTTGCAAATGTATATTAAGAAACTTCATGTTTGACGGCTCCAACCCCTGAAGACCTTCCTCGAAAGTTTTAACCGATTGGAACATTCGATCAAAAATCTAAACCTTTACGTTTCATCTTTTCATAAAACACACAGGAACCCCGTGTGCCGTGGAAATTTCCTCACTCAAAATTGATTGGAACCGACGAAAGTGGATGTTTCCTCTCATCTTCCCTATCAGTCGCACTCCTTGGTTTTTCATCCGTATGAGTGGAAAGAACGCTGCGATGAGTCTTTTTTTTTGCGGCACTGGAGTAGGACGAAAAAATTGGCGTATTCCGGATCATTAAAAAGGATTCAAAGATTGGAAGAATCTTAGAATTTGAGAAAAGTTTTCGGGAAAATACTCCTCAGTGTATCATAATATTAGCAAAAAAAATAAAATAAAAAATACCGCTGAATAAACCCAAGAAAATCGCGAGATGAGACATAAAAGTTGTTATGACAAGGAGAGTATATAGGCGAGAAAAAAACATCTCTGCGAATGTAGAGTGTGGATATATTGGAAGGAATTTAAAAGAAAAAAAAAATAGAGCATCGAAGAGAATTCGATGAATTTTCGATAAAAACATCGATTTTTGTAGTATAGGGTTGTCAGGGGCTCCAGGCCTTTTCCGGAAACCCCGACGGCCAAGGAAAAGGACTGGACGGGCTGGACACATGGATGTCATAAAAAAGGGGAGAAAGTAAAGACGCCTGCAGGGTGACTGGGAAGAGGACGACTAAGGACCCTGGAATGTTTTTGTGGCAGGACCTTCGTAGTCATATATTGTTTATAGATTCATCGCCGTTTGTTTACGCTTGGATCTCTGGTAATTGTTCTAGTAATGAAGACGTTGACACAATCGACACAGTTTTCTGGTAGGATGAAAATGTCGAAAAATGGAACTTGGCAGACGAAGCCATTGCTTATTGAAGATAAGGAAAAAAACAAAAAAAAAAAAAAGGATGCCAACGGCACGCGGTGTTCCCAAGCGGTCACCCATCCAAGTACTGACCGCGCCCAATGTTGCTTAACTTCGGTGATCGGACGAGAACCGGTGCGTTCAACATGGTGTGGTCGTTGACAAATGTCGTAAATCTCTCGTTCCTGGAATCGGACCAGAAACAGTGACGTCATTGGGAAGAGAGAAAGAAAAGAATATCGCATTTATAAGGTTTTCCATTGACGATGGCCATCCGGCCCAGGTACCTCCTCCCTCCGGTAATCCTACTATTAGTCCAGTCAGTATAGGTAGACTTTGACCCTCGAAAAATTTCATGGCGGGATTTTCTTGTTCTGTGCCCTCGGGGGGAGTGTAAATTTCCAATGGCGACCAAATTGTGCTTTTGCTTGTTTTCGAAGAAAATGATTTTTTTCAAATAACTCGGCCTAGCAAAATAATTTTTGATTTTAACGAAAAACCGTAAGGACAAAAGTTGTAGGGAATTTGGTCCGCTACAAGCTTTGTTCTTACAATTTTTCTTGTAGGATCGATATTTTTTTATTTACACTTAAAAAAAGACGTTCAAAATTCTAAAAATTGCATTATCTCGTTTATTTTCAACTTTTCGGCTATAATTAATATAACCAAACTTGTAGAGAATCAGATCTCCAACAATTTTGGCTTCTGTCATTTTATTTTTCCAAAAATCTATATTTTGGCAATTAAACCCAAAAAAGGTCAACACAAAACTTGTCCAAAATTGGATTCTCTACAAGTTTGGTTATCTTCACTTATGCCGTAAAGGGCGGTATATACGAGATAATGCAAAGATTTTGAAATCGGCGCGTTTTTCAGGTTTAATAAAAAAACATCAATTACAGTAAAACCTCAGTCCCTGTCCCCTCGGTCCCTGTCCAACATGTCATAAAGTACCATGTGTTGACGTACAGTTACCAAGCACAGACCCTTAGCTCTCGGCGGTGGGCGAATATAATGACCTGACCTGAGTCAGAAGGTGAGAGAAGTGTGTGAAAGAATTAAAACATATTCTCCAATCCATAGTTTCTTGAGGGGACCAACAGACTGACACAGGGAGTTCCGTGAATAATAAATATTCATGTCTGGAATCAATTAAAATTTAACCCCAGCTTCTACACGTATAAAAAGGATTGCACGATATTGAAAAAGTACGATTTCAAAAAACAAATAAAAAATCGATAAACACAACAATACGTGACGTCTTTTGCACATTTGATTCTGACCCTCTCTGGTCCGATTCCAGGAACGAGAGATTTAGGACATTCGTCAACGACCACACCATGTTGAACGCACCGGTTCTCGTCCGATCACCGAAGTTAAGCAACATTGGGCGCGGTCAGTACTTGGATGGGTGACCGCTTGGGAACACCGCGTGCCGTTGGCATCCTTTTTTTTGTTTTTGTTTTCTTCCTTATCTTCAATAAGCAATGGCTTCGCCTGCCAAGTTCCATTTTTCGACATTTTCATCCTACCAGAAAACTGTGTCGATTGTGTCAACGTCTTCATTACTAGAACAATTACCAGAGATCCAAGCGTAAACAAACGGCGATGAATCTATAAACAATATATGACTACAAAGGTCCTGCCACAAAAACATTCCAGGGTCCTTAGTCGTCCTCTTCCCAGTCACCCTGCAGGCGTCTTTACTTTCTCCCCTTTTTTATGACATGCATGTGTCCAGCCCGTCTAGTCCTTTTCCTTGGCCGTCGGGGTTTCCGGAAAAGGCCTGGAGCCCCTGACAACCCTACAAAAATCGATGTTTTTATCGAAAATTCATAGAATTCGCAATTTTTATGTCTTCGATGATCTATTTTTTTTTTTCAATTCCTTCCAATATATCCACACCCTACATTCGCAGAGATATTTTTTTTCTCGCCTATATACTCTCCTTGTCGTAACAACTTTTATGTCTCATCTCGCGATTTTCTTGGGTTTATTGAGCGGTATTTTTATTTTTTTTTTTGCTAGTATTATCATACACTGAGGAGTATTTTCCCGAAAACTTTTCTTAAATTTTAAGATTCTCTCAATTTTTGCGTCGTTTTCAATGATCCGGCATACGCCAATTTTTTTCGTCCTACTCCAGTGCCGCAAAAAAAAGAGACTCATCGCAGCGTTCTTTCCACTCATACGGATGAAAAACCAAGGAGTGCGACTGAAAGGGAAGATGAGAGGAAACATCCACTTTCGTGGGTTCAAACCAATTTTGAGTGAGGAAATTTCCACGGCACACGGGGTTCCTGTGTTTTTTATGAAAAGATGAAACGTAAAGGTTTAGATTTTTGATCGAATGTTCCAATCGGTTAAAACTTTCGAGGAAGGTCTTCAGGGGTTGGAGCCGTCAAACATGAAGTTTCTTAATATACATTTGCAAGTAAATGCCTGTTTTATGGTGTTTCATTCAAATAAACAGGATTTTGAATGGATTGGGAAATCTTAACTTTAGATGAGTCCACATCTGATCACCAATTATGTCCCAAAGTCCAATGGAATTACTACAATAACGTAGTGACTTTATGGCCGTGCTTATGACCCGTTGCGAACCATTGTCCCATTGTTTGCTGTATTACCTGTCGTTCACGTAGACTTGAAACAAACTTTTATAGAAGAGTAGAATGTTACAGGTACAATTCAATATTCTACGAATTCAAAATTTACCTTCTTTTCAGGTCAAACGTCATGGCTTTCCAGATTATCGTGGGGGCCTGGCGAGTGTCCGTTAACAAATGGCACTTTATGGCACGACGCGACCCTTCACTTTGCCACTTTTCTCTCAAATATAGTTTTTTCAACAGTCTCTGCACAGGCTTTTGTTTCCTTATCTCTGCCTTTTGTTATTCTCCGCTGGTGCGTTCTATTTTTTCCATTCTCAAATAAATCTCACATTATATCTACTATTCGTTGACTCTGTGTTCATATTCAACTATTCGTACTTACACTTATTTTCACCGACGCTGATTCAATTTTGTTACATTGAGGGTGAAAATGATTCATTTTAGTTCGTTTGATTTTTGTAGGATCATTTTTTTTTATCATTTATGTTTTTTTTTTTGCAAATAATCAGCAAGTTTTCTATTTCGTCTCAAAATATGTAGATTATATTGTTATCCACATTTCGATCCTCCATCTTCAACTTTTATTTCGTCACTTTTGCTATCTTTAAATCTTTTATAACGACGTCACAGTGTGTCTGGTTGCCTATCGTTTAACACGTAGGGGTTTCGTATGTTGCACGGTTGTTTAGCGCCGAACAAGAGGCAACCCGACATACTGCTCCGTATTTTGTGACAGTTTTTACAGAGTTAATTATTATATTATACTATATACACAAAAAAATATATGTATATTTGTTTTTTTTTTTGTGTTCAACTAACCCTACGGTGATCATTTCATCACTTTATGTCAATATTGAGATTCTTGGCGAAATTCTAAGAATAAAAGACATTAATAAAGGACGAAGAAAACAGTCGTCTTCTCCCTACGTCCTGGCGAAATGTGCAGGGGATGAATAAAATGTCTTTATTCACCTAAAATTTTGAACCACGTTTATATCGAATCTGAAACTTGATTCAACACAAGAAAAAAATATCGAAATAATAGAATTTAATTAATTTCTTATAAAGGTCTTTTTTTCCGCATCAGACACTCAGATCGATAATCAAATTTCATGTACGTATGTACATACATAGTGCAGATATCGTGGTATCAGCGTGTCATCGCTTCACTTCTGATTATACCGATTCATAAATCATTCCAATACACGCGATATCACGCACCTTCCGTGGTCATCCAGCTGTCAACTCCGTCATTTTTATCTGAACAATTAATGTTCCAACTTGAAAGCACCACGGTCGAGCCGATACGAGGCCATCACTTTCTGCCCGTTTCAATTACGGCTACTGACAATTCAAGTACCAATTCCACCAATTCAAAAAAACTTCGAGTACCAATTTTCATAAAATTTCGAATGTTTTTATAGTTTTTTCCAAGCAAATTGGCTCCGCCATTTTTAATTTCGCAAAACTGACTGCAGATTCGTGATAAGCGATGCGAAAAACCACGTGGTACCAAATTTCATTCAAATCCGTTGATCCGTTCTCAAGATATCGTAATTTTGTAGGATTTTGTTATTCAAATAATTCGAAAAGTGATGAACCGATCAAAGCCAAAATTAAATTAATTCCAAGTTGAAAAAATCCGCGTCGATTGAGCCGAATTTGATCAAAATCCGCACACTCATTCTCGAGATATCGTCCCGACAAAAATTTCATCACATTCACACACCCAGCCGTAAAACTGAAAATAGTCTGAGGCGATTCTCTTGACCTCAAAACGTGATACAATATCTTCGTTTTTTCTCTGAAAACAGAAAAACGGCAAGTTGGAAAAAAAACGATTGCGTTTTCGACATGCAGTGATGGATTGACATCTGCAGAAATTTCGCAAGGCGGAATTTCGCATACTTTCAAAGAAATCTGATCCCATTTCTATAAAGACGAAATTATCCGTCAATTTTCTGCAATACGATACCCCCATAAAGCCGGGTACGCCTATACTTAGACTTTGCTAGCTATGCAAATATCAATTTACACATTTCCTTCGATGCCTCGTCCTTATCAATAACTTACGAGTAACGATACACTCGACATTGTTTGTCATTTGATAAAAAACGCTAATGATCAATTGCTTTAATATCGTCAATTTGGATATATAAGCCGGGGACGACCGAGGAAAATTGCACTGAACCAAAATGGCAAGCACGTCGAGCATCTTCTTGGTATTCGCCGTCGTGGCGCAAACCTCCGCAGTCTTCGGCACGCCGGGGTCCAGCTGTTCGCCGTCGACGAAGATAAAGACTGCATTCGAAACCATGAAATTCGCCGAGAGTACCGAACGCACCGGGTATCTGAGAACCGCTCAGGTCGCGTACACCGAGATCCTCACCGTCTTGGCCGAAAGATCCGGCGGAAGCAACGCCGACCCCAAAGACGCCGAGGTGCGGGCCCAGCTCGCGATGAACGAATCGTTCACGGGACCGTTGAACGGAGTCCTGCCGAACTGCGAGGCGATCCGGATCATCCAACCCGAGTTGAACATCTCGATGGTCGTTCCGATCGCGACCGCCGGACGTTGGGACGTCAACCGGAACATATTCGAGGGGATAACGGCAGCGCAGGGTAAGAATTATCGACAAGCGAAGTCCCGAATCGCGAAGCACTCGAAATTGGCGCGCGAAGGGGGCGCGAGTGCGATCAAACTGTTCTACAGCGCGATGATCAACGGGTCCCGACCTATTCCGGACGAGGGGAAGCCCGCGATTGCCTGCATGCAGGCGAAGACGGAGGCCGCGATAGACGCTGCGTTGGCGGCAATTTTCGAAGAGATCAGCATCCTCGCGAGAGCGATTCACAGCGAGGATAAGTCGAAAGAGGCCATGGACGAGTATTCTGACAAGATCACAGCCGCCCACGAAAAAGCGTCTGCTACATTCACCGTTGAGATCGGCTACAAGTTCCAGACGCTCAGGACCATCGGGATGCAACAATATTTAAACGAGACCGGAACAGTGACCGGTTTGTTCGCCATTGAGTCTGCATTATGGGGGTGAATTGCGAAAGACCGGAAGTTAGGTTTCAGTTTATAATTATGAGAAAAGAAAAGAAAGTTTTCTCATAATTATGAGAAAAGTCGAAAAGATCAGAAAAAACGGCCCGCAAAAATTGATCGATCCGTAATATTTATTCGTTTCTTATTCTACTTATTGACTATCTCACCAACTAGTACTATAGTGAATGCCTGAATACCTCGTCTCGTCAATTATTTACGTACTTATTAAACTATCCGGTATATTTATACTGGTGTATACCCTTATTTTTTGTTTCATACGGTCTGCTGGCCAAGCCACCAGTACTCCTTAGAGTTTAAGGTGAAATGAAAGTCACGTGACCTCGATATGATTTACACTTGGAATTTTCAAACGCTATTTTCTCAGCCAAAACACATTCGATTGATGTGAAATTGATATCAGTGACGTAGAAAAACTCAACGAAGGGCCTGCCAATCGTGGATTTTCAAAAATCGAGACGTAATAACAGTTTTTTAACGATATTGTTCTGTAATCCAAGCAAGTGCTGCCTCTCTCCACGAGGGGCAGCACTTCCTTGGGTTACAGAACAATATTGTTACACAAAATTCTGATTATGTCTTTCGATATTCGAAAATCCACGATTGGCAGGCCCTTCATTGAGTTTTCCTACGTCACTGCTATCAATTTCACATCAATCGAATGTGTTTTGGCTGAGAAAATAGCGTTTGAAAAGTCCAAGTGTAAATCATATCGAGGTCACGTGACTTTCATTTCCCCTTAATCGATGTTTGTCTTCAATATCCTTTTGCGGTAAAGATATGCTGAATCTTATTTTATTAATTGGGCTCATTAGTCTCCGGCACTGTTTTTACTCATCACATCTGCTGGTATATCGTCTAGTTTCTTCAAACGTTATCTATTTCCTCATTGGACAGGTTCTAATTCGCGGGAATATTCAAATCTGTTGTGCTGCTCGCATGTTGTTGGAAAGAAACCGAGTTTGTTCTTGTAAAATTCAGCCTAGCACTGTCAAGCCTCTTCTCTACGATGAACGGAACATCACACATAAAGGAAACCGAAATTTTTAGCGCGTTATGGTCAGTGTCGTATGAAAGTGATTCCATTTTCAGATCGTCTTTTATGAACGATAAGAATGAATTCCCTCTGGGGAACGAAGGTAAAATAGAGCAAAATAACTTCGCTCTCAGAGTGATTTCATTCTCGTAAAGCCGTTTTTTAGCGCCAATCCTGTAAGATTTTTTTTTATTTTTACGAGTTTTGAACTGTTCGCTGACAGTTTGACTAAGAACATTGGAAGTACGTCGTAAAGTTAGTATCGTCAAGTTCGAAACATCCAAGAACTCTAGTTCATTTTAACCGCATTCTGGATAACAAAAGCCGCTGGTCTCGCATCGTAACGCCTGAGTATATGCAACCAAGAATCCATCAATTGTTACTGGATAAAAAGCAGAATGCGTGATTGGTCATCAACAATCAATGTCTTCTCGGTTGCATGTAATCAGGCGTTACCATGGGGCTCATCGACGAAATGACCTGGTATAAATTCATGGTTTTTTTTCTTCTTTTTGCAAATAATCAGCTAGTTTTCGATCTCATCTCAAAACAGATGGATTATATTGTCATCCAGATTTCGATCCTCCATCTTCAACTTCGATTTCGTCACTTTTGCTATCTTTGAATCTCTTATGTTCCCGACGTGACAGGGTTCCAGAATATTATATCTAATATCTTGAGATTAGACCCCGTTCGGACACATCTGGATCGGACACAATACATATCGGACACAAAATAAAATACTTGCATCATCGGACACAATCTTTTTCGGACACATGCAGATCGGACACAAGGTTTAGATGTATTTTATAAACACCGGATTAGACACAACCGGATCGGACACAAGATAAATATTAATTATATACGGTCTCGCTTAAACGAATGTCGAACGGACGCAATTCTTTTCGGACACATCCATATCGGACACATTTTTTTTCGGACACATGCCGGATCGGACACGTAGCTCATTTTCGGAAAAATTATTGGTTGACTGTCTGGGGCAACCCACCAACAACGACGTACAACGACGTACAACGGAGGCGGATATGAGGGGTTGGTAACTCTTCCACGCATGTATTTATATAGCAACAAATCTGTATGTAGAAACAAATATATAATTATAAGACCTCACCTTGGATGTATAAATAAACAGATTTGTTGCTATATAAATACATGCGTGGAAGAGTTACCAACCCCTCATATATATCCGCCTCCCTTGTACGTCGTTGTTGTTGTTGGGTTGCCCCAGACAGTCAACCAATAATTTTTCCGAAAATGAGCTACGTGTCCGATCCGGCATGTGTCCGAAAAAAAATGTGTCCGATATGTATGTGTCCGAAAAGAATTGTGTCCGTTCGACATTCGTTTAAGCGAGACCGTATATAATTAATATTTATCTTGTGTCCGATCCGGTTGTGTCTAATCCGGTGTTTATGAAATACATCTAAACCTTGTGTCCGATCTGCATGTGTCCGAAAAAGATTGTGTCCGATGATGCAAGTATTTTATTTTGTGTCCGATCCAGATGTGTCCGAACGGGCCTCTCCCTAAGTTGTTCGTATGTTGCACGCAGGAAGTAAGAGGGAAGGAGACAACACTCCGAAGAACCAAAGCGTGCCAGATTTCAGCGCAGAGTTCGTTAGTACAACGTTTTGCCGCTCTGAGCGCAGTTGATGTTCGGTCGTTCAGATATTATGATTATTGAGTATGACAGCTGATGCCTAACGAAATGGCCGACTGCGCAGCGTCTGCTATATGTGAAAGTTGTTGTCCGCTGTCACATATGTATCACGATTTACATCCCGGTATGAAACACGACATGACAACGCTTTTTTTTTACCACGTGGATTTGATTTTTTGATTCAGAAATTCTAGGGAACCGATCTTAGATTTGAGGTTACCGGGTTACTAGTTGACAGTTGTTTGTTTACGTCGTTTACGTCTTACGTATTTCGAACGACCGGAGAACACGTACGCGGCGATTGGCGGGAATCGGTACTACGAACCCTACCCGAAAAGCGGTCCCACTTTTTGCTGGACACTTTTAGATTGGACACGTGTTTTGTTTCAGGAGTACGTGGAGCTTGTTCTTCGTCAACTTTATACGAACGTAAATCTTATAGGATATGTGGATGAGGTTCTGATCACATTTGCCAAGCATATATTTTAATTGTTTATGGAAAAAGCCTAGCCCGATGTAACTTGAGAATAATAAAATTCGTATTACGTACGATTTTTCTGAACTTGTAATGGACGGAATAATAAATTTTCACAGACTCAATCCTCGGGGTTTTCCATTTCACCTCTTGTGGTGGCATGTAGTCACCAGGGACCCATTATTTGCCTGACGACGAGCCTGGTGCAGGCCGGAAAGTGAACTTCGTGACTCCTGACTTATATTCCGCACCGTTGAATCGAAGCAAAGTCCAGTATTGAATTGTGTCTCCTACCTTCAGGTTAGCCGAAATGTTCTTGTAAACCCATTCATTGTCAACGTCATCTTTGAAGAGTACCCATATGACCGTATCCCCGAAGTCGTCGACTGGTTCAGAGACATTTCGTTAGCTCAAAATTTCATCGGAAAGTGACAAGTGCAATGGCCAGTTAAATCATTTGCATGTCTTACCTTCGATCGCCTTGTTTTTGTTCATATGAACCCAGAAAGCCTCAATCCCACGTCGCGAGCCGAATCTTATTTTGAATCCGGTATAACCATACCGTTCGATCTTAGATGTTGGAATCACATCCGCAGCATCCGCGAAAATATTCGCAGCGGATACCGCAGCAAGGAAAATAACTATTTTCATCGTTGAAGTTTGTCGAGTATATCACGTAGACTGATGAAGAAAATACAGAGTTGATAGGCAGCTAGTTTGCGTTGATTCAGTCGAGTGATGATCAAGGCACCAAAATGGAGCAGCTTTGATACAAAAAGCGTGTGGATGCGTGGGGGAGTTTGGAATCCACGAGAAACGGACGTCGGCACGTGTTGGTCAGCGATACCGTTCGTAGAGCCAATAGGATGTGCGGTTGTTCGAAATCTATCATGGTCAATGATAATTACTGCTGGGAGACCGATTAGGAGGCTGGAAATTGCACGAGAAACAGCCGTTAACACGTAGTGGATAACAATAGCTGCTCGCAGAATCGTGTGATAGATGAGGTGTGGTGAGCATCCGATTGTTGGGCAATTTGCACGACCAGATGCGTTTATGATCACGAAATATGTATAAAACAAATACAAAAGCAAAATGAGTTCGTAGGTAGAACTTTGAGTGAATCGATAACTTCAGATTTAAATCTTTATTCAAATCGATCTTCGATTAGGTGAATTTTGGGCCCTCATTCGGATACCCTGTATAACCAATGTTGAATTAATGCTATTTGAATGATCACATTTCGAAGATGTATAATTGTGAACGAGCGTCGTTGGAATAAATTTTCTTACAACACTCACATGGAAAGGGGAATCGCCGGGAATCGCCTAGTAGTTTAGCGGGACGGAAGATGCCGAATAAATTTATTTTCACATCATTGATCAATGATCCAAATAGCAGGCGTTACCATCTCGGAGCCGGAATTACCTCTTCGAGGCAGAAATTTTACACTTTTGAGCGGGCTATATCATTTCTGGACAGAGATTTCTCATTTCGGAGTGCAAAAATGGTATATCACTCGTACGGAAGAAGGAAATTTCTGCCCGGGGCTGGTATAGCGTACTGAAATGACCGTTTTTCTGGCGCGCTATATCATTCTCGGCAAATATTTCCCCATCTCTGGCGCGTTATACCAAATCTTGTCTGAAATTACCTTTCTCTGGGAGCGAACAACTCCAACCGGGTTCATGGTTCCAAGGGTTCAGCTTTCAAGGGTCATGGTTTTTTAGATCGAAAATAGTACATTGTGTATCAAGGGCGCAAAGAACTATTTTTCGAGTGTGAAATTTGCAGCACGAGCCGAAGGCGAGTATGCTGCAATCACACTCGCCAAAATAGCCTTGTGCCCGTGATGCACACGATTTTTTTCGCAACACCTGGACTGCAAGAATGCCTCTTTTCAGACCGAATGAGCGGACGCAAAACGGCACTATGCGCCCGAGGGCAGGAAGGATCTGTTTTGCGCCCGCTCAAGGGGTATATGAAAAGTGGCATTTTGCGACCGGGTGTGAGAGAAACTAGGGACGATTGTTGATTCGCCACTCGTGTGATTGCTGACAATTAGCTTCGTACTCGTCTCAATCCCAAAGTTTCGTCCATCGTTAGTTCGATGACGAAAATATCCCAAAGGCACATGATTTTTCCAGCCGCACATTTGGTGGCCAATAGTATATCGCGTGTCTAATGACATAAGGACGTGAGCGCCATTATACGACATTTGCTGTTTATAGTGGCATAAGGTGGTATAATTTTTTTTCACGCCAATCGCTCTGAAAACGTTCAAAACGTATAGATCAATTGAAATTACGAGATCGAAAAATGTAAGTGCAAAAGGTCGTAAGTTGGGCGGATACGACCTTCTGCTTTTAACTGCGAATTTTTTTTATCGATTTTTTCGAAACGACGAAGATTTCGATTTTTCTTCGCGTTTCACGAGTTTTTACAGCTATTTGGAAAAATCATGAGAAATTGAAAAAAAAAATTGCGCTTACAACCATGTGCTTTTAACTACCAATATTTTTTATCGAATTTTTTTAAATGGTCGTTCTTTCAATTCGTCTTTGCGTTTTACGCGTTTTTACAACTATTTTGAAAAATCATTAAAAATCATGAAAAAAAAATAATACGACGTTTTACCTTTACGTTGTTTTTTAATTTTCCTTGAAAATTGTAAGGAAAGAACGACGTATCCGCAAAACTTACGACCTTTTGCACTTACATTAAATTTTTCGATCTCGTAATTTCAATTGATATTGATATACTTTTTGGCCGTTTCCAGAGCGAATGGCGTGAAAAAAAAAAATTATACGACCTTTTGCCACCAAAATCGCGTTTTTGGCGCTTACGACCTCATGCCATTAGACACGCGATATTTTTCGTTCGTAAACGATAATCGGGGAATATTGCATCGTGTATTTATTCAGCGGTGGGCTAGACTAGCTTGTTGTTTCAATATGAGAATATACAGACAGGGCCGGCGATCCCCCTATCGTTTTGGTGGAGTACTCCATACCTCAGAATTAAGCAGGTATGGAATTCCATACCTCAGAATTTTGGCTCACTTTCGGTAAAAAAGAGAATATAGAAGTGGACGTACAAAGAGTACTTTGGCACATGCCTTGACTTAAGTCAGATAGGCGATAGCCATCAGGAGAAGAAGAAGAAGAAGAAGAAGAAGAAGAAGAAGAAGAAGAAGTGGACGTGGCAACCTCTCGCCACGAGAATACATTATTCCACAACTTTGTTCCATTTCCTGTTTGTTATCAGTTATTTATTCCACAGAATCCCGCGCAAAACACTGAAAGTGATTAAACAGCAGTTTACTACGTTGTACAGCAGTTTCTATGTGCACATTCATGTGCATCTCAGGTATCGTCGAAGTGACTTTTAATGCCATTTCCTTAATAAATATTTTTACGGCACAGGCATTAAAACGGCACTTAACGGCCCGGAAAGAGACGTTTCAAAGATGTCATTAATACAGAGTGATTCGGAATTCGTGACGAATCTTCCAGGGTCATTCTTAGGTGTTCAAAGTGCCGCTACACGCATCGAAAACAGGCATAAACAAGAGGGTTTGGGCTGACTGTGCGCCAGTCTTAGAACTTCCCGTTATTTATTTTGTTCTCTACTGTTTTGAAATTCGCGAATATGACCTCACATTCTTCATTAGCGGTTGAAAAAACCTATGAGTACCAATTTCCGTAAAATTTCGAATGTTCTCAGTGTTTTTCGCAGCAAATCGGACTCGCGATTTTGAATTTTGCAAAATTGACTTCAGATTCGTGTTCGGCGATCCGAAAAACCATATGATACAAAATTTTATTGAAATCCGTTGATCCCATCTCAAACATCGTCATTTTTGTGGTGTATTTTAGAATTACTGTTTTCTATAAGTCGCTCTAAGGCGGCGCGACCATCCGGCCTTACAGTGGCGCCATCGAAACGTGGAGATTTAGCAAAAACTTGACTTGACTGCCGGAGTTTGATTGACCATTAATTAATCTGCGCTGGACCGTGGCCCATGGTCAAACCTAAACTGAAATGTTATCCGTTATCAGTTATCCTCTTTACCGTTGCCTCTGCCACTCAAGGAGTAAAAGAATGCCCCAGATGATATTCTGCTAAGAGTCGTCACCGAAAGAAATATGGGTCAGAATGCTTCCGGATCTGTGTCATCTTCGCAGGCTTGTACTGAAAATACTCTTTATCCCTGTGCGATGTACGAACTGACCAAACTGTTCAAGCTTTGATATTGTGTTTGTAAATTTCTGTTCGTCGTTCATCAACTCACACCGAATCTCTGCCTTATTCTTGTTAACTTGAACTTGAATCCATCTTGCGGTTTGATTGTTGAAGTTTTTTTTCGCAAAGTTGGTTGCAGAAAAACAACACCGATCGTAGAAACGATAATAACTGACTACCAAGCAGTGGCTCGTGGTGTGAATAATTATGGAAACAGGTCAACGCTTTTTACAACCCAGTTGTTTAAATTTTGTTGGGGCCTCTCAGATCCCATAGAAAAGTTCCTCAATTTCATACTATACGGCTGAAATCGGATCATGGCTAGCATTATCTCGTGAACATCCAGTTTTTTTACAGACCGAAAAAATCCAATCGAAGAAGTGTCCAAGAAAATCTACTGGAACCTTATGCGTTCGTTTCATCACTCGTCATTTCAACACAAGAACGGGATGAAAATTCAATTGGATTTCCACTGTTCTCTGTTTTGTTTCATGAGCACATGGAGCTTGTTCTTCGTCAACTTTATACGATCGTAAATCTTATAGGATATGTGGATGAGGTTCTAATCACAGTATATACATTTGACAGGCATATATTTTATTCGTTCATGGAAAAATCCTAGCCCGATGTAACTTGAAAATAATAAAATTCGTATTATGTACGATTTTTCTGAAGTTATAATGGAAGGAATAATAAATTTTCACATGCTCCATCCTCGGGATTTTCCATTTCACCTCTTGTGGTGGCATGATGTCACCAGGGACACATTATTTGCCTGACGATGAGCCTGGTGCACGCCGGAAACTGAACTTCGTGACTTCTGACTGATATGCCTTACCGTTGAATATAAGCCAAGTGTAGTATTGAATTTCGTCTCCTGTCTTCAGGTTAGCCCAGATGTTCTTGTAAACCCATTCATTTTCAACGTCATCTTTGTAGGCTATCCATACGTCCGTTTCCCCGAATTCGTCGACTGGATCAGAGACATTTCGTTAGTTCAAAATTTCGTCGGAAAGTGACAAGTGCAATGGCCAGTTAAATCATTTGTATTTCTTACGTGCGATCGCCTTGTTTTTGTTCATATGAACCCAGAAAGCCTCAATCCCACGTTTCGAGCCGAATCTTATTTTGAATCCGGTATAACCATACCGTTCGATCCTAGATGTTGGAATCGAATCCTCAGCATCCACGAAAATATTCGCAGCGGATACCGCAGCAAGGAAAATAACTATTTTCATCGTTGAAGGCTGTCGAGTATATCACGTAGACTGATGAAGAAAATACAGAGTCAAGAGGCAACTAGTTAGCGTTGATTCAGTCGAGTGATGAAGGCACCAAAATTGAGCAGGGGGAGTTTGGAATCTATCATGGTCAATGATAACTGCTCGTAGACCAATCAGGAGGTTCGGAATCGCACGATAAACAGCCGTTATCACGTAGTGGATAACAATAGCTGTGGTGAGCATCCGGTTGTTGGGCACGATGTGCACGATCCGATGCGTTTATGATCACGAAATATGTATAAAACGAATACAAAAGCAAAATGAGTTCGTAGGTAGAAATTTGTGTGAATCGATAATTTCAGATTTGAATCTTTATTGAAATCGATCTTCGATCAAGTGAATTTTGAGCCCTCATTCGGATACCCGGTACAGCCAATGTTGAATTGATTCTATTTGAATGATCACGAAAATGTAAAATTGTGAACGAGCGTCGTTGGAATAAATTTTCTTATAACACTCACATGAAAAGGGGAATCGCCTAGTAGTTTAGGGGGACGAAAGATCCCGAATAAATTTATTTTCACCCGACTACGACAAAATGACCGTATTTCGCCCCTGAAACGCGGGTCGAAAGTCGTCAATTTCGGACCAGAGGGAAGAAAAGTCGATTGCCGTGCAAAAAAGTAGATTGCCGGGCAAAAAAGTACATTGCCGGGCAAAAAAGTAAATTGCCGGGCAAAAAAGTGGACTTTTTTGCCCGGCAATTTACTTTTCTGCCCGGTTAATCACTTCTCTTCCTTCTGGTCAAAAATTGACTACCTACCTTCCACTCGCGTTACAGCGACGGAATAAGGTCATTTTATCGAATTCGGGTGAAAAATAGCATATGCCACACGGGAGGAGCGCAATTTTCACCTCGTGTTCGTGCTGCCCTCGCTGCACTCGGCGAAAATCGCGCTCTTTCCTCCCTTGTAGCATAATATACTATTTCACATCATTGATCAATGATCCAAATAGCAGGCGTTACCATCTCGGAGCCGGAATTACCTCTTCGAGGCAGAAATTTTACACTTTTGAGCGGGCTATACCATTTCTGGACAGAGATTTCCTCATTTCGGAGTGCAAAAATGGTATATCACTCGTACGGAAGAAGGAAATTTCTGCCCGGGGCTGGTATAGCGTACTGAAATGACCGTTTTTCTGGCGCGCTATATCATTCTCGGCAAATATTTCCCCATCTTTGGCGCGTTATACCAAATCTTGTCTGAAATTACCTTTCTCTGGGAGCGAACAACTCCAACCGGGTTCATGGTTCCAAGGGTTCAGCTTTCAAGGGTCATGGTTTTTTAGATTGAAAATAGTACATTGTGTATCAAGGGCGCAAAGAACTATTTTTCGAGTGTGAAATTTGCAGCACGAGCCGAAGGCGAGTATGCTGCAATCACACTCGCCAAAATAGCCTTGTGCCCGTGATGCACACGATTTTTTTCTCAACACCTGGTCTGCAAAAATGCCTCTTTTCAGACCGAGTGAGCGGGCGCAAAACAGCACTTTGCGCCCGAGGGCCGAAAAGATCTGTTTTGCGCCCGCTCAAGAGGTATGAAATAGTACATTGTGTATCAAGGGCGCAAAACACTATTTTTCGAGTGTGAAATTTGCAGTACGAGCCGAAGGCGAGTGTACCGCAATCACACTCGCCAAAATAGCCTTGCGCCCGTGTTGCACACGATTTTTTTCTCAACACCTGGTCTGCAAAAATGCCTCTTTTCAGACCGAGTGAGCGGGCGCAAAACGGAACTTTGCGCCCGAGGGCAGGAAAAGAGTCGTTTGCGCCCGCTTTAGGCGGGCGCAAAGTACATTTCCGCCCGAGGGCCGAAAAGATCTGTTTTGCGCCCGCTCAAGAGGTATGAAAAGTGGCATTTTGCGACCGGGTGTGAGAAATAGTATATTACACACCTAGGGAGGGAAAGTAGGCTATTCCAAACTGCATCTGAGATTGACAAGAACGCAGTTTGGGATGGCCTTTTTCACTCCCGTGGGTTGTATACTATTTTTCACCACCCCCTGCATCGGAAAGCACGACTTCCCGTTCACGCAGCGGGCCGAAAGTCGTACTTTCCGTGCAGGTGTGGTGAAAAGTGGCATTTTGCGACCGGGTGTGAGAGAAAAAATATGGCGTGTGACTAGGTACGATTGTTGATCCGCCACTCGTGTGATTGCTGACAATCAGCTTCGTACTAGTCTCAATCCCAAAGTTTCGTCCATCGTTACACGATATACAATTCATCGAATTTCGACGACGAAAATATCCCAAAGGCACATGATTTTTCCAGCCGCACATTTGGTGGCCAATAGTATATCGCGTGTCTATAATGACATAAGGACGTAAGCGCCATCAT
This sequence comes from Euura lappo, assembly GCA_018257835.1. Taxonomy (NCBI): domain Eukaryota; kingdom Metazoa; phylum Arthropoda; class Insecta; order Hymenoptera; family Tenthredinidae; genus Euura; species Euura lappo. Next base: position 176,498 of record JAEUYN010000480.1, on the reverse strand, counting down.
ACGACATTTGCTGTTTATAGTGGCATAAGGTGGTATAATTTTTCTTTACGCCAATCGCTCTGAAAACGTTCAAAACGTATAGATCAATTGAAATTACGAGATCGAAAAATGTAAGTGCAAAAGGTCTTAAGTTGGGCGGATACGACCTTCTGCTTTTAACTGCGAATTTTTTTTATCGATTTTTTCGAAACGACGGAGATTTCAATTTTTCTTCGCGTTTCCCGAGTTTTTACAGCTATTTGGAAAAATCATGAGAAATTGAAAAAAAATGGCGCTTACGACCTTGTGCTTTTAACTACCAATATTTTTTATCGAATTTTTTTAAATGGTCGCTCTTTCAATTTGCCTTTGAGTTTTACGCGTTTTTACAACTATTTGAAAAAATCATTAAAAATCATGAAAAAAAAATAATACGATTTTTACGTTGTTTAAACGCCTTTACGTTGTTCTTTAATTTTCCTTGAAAATTGTAATGAAAGAACGACGTATCCGCCAAACTTACGACCTTTTGCACTTACATTTTTCGATCTCGTAATTTCACTTGATCTATACGTTTTGGCCATTTTCAGAGCGAATGGCGTGAAAAAAAAATTATACGACCTTTTGCCACAAAATTGTGATGTCTGAGGGTGAGGGACAAGTAATTTATGAGGAACACAATCCGGCGTAACGGGTATCAATATGTTTATTCACTCAGAGCCAACGTAAGACTGGCTCCTAATCCGTAACGCTACATTCTTAATATCTGTCCTTATTATCTATCCTTATTCTACTTATGCGTGAACACTACAAAAATCGCGTTTTTGGCGCTTACGACCTCATGCCATTAGACACGCGATATTTTTCATTCGTAAATGATAATCGGGGAAGATTGCACCGTGTATTTATTCAGCGGTGGGCCAGACCAGCTTCTTGTTTCAATATGAGAATATACAGACAGGGCCGGCGATCCCCCTATCGTTTTGGTGGAGTACTCCATACCTCAGAATTAAGCAGGTATGGAATTCCATACCTCAGAATTTTGGCTCACTTTCGGTAAAAAAGAGAATATAGAAGTGGACGTACAAAGAGTACTTTGGCACATGCCTTGACTTAAGTCAGATAGGCGATAGCCATCAGGAGAAGAAGAAGAAGAAGAAGAAGAAGAAGAAGAAGAAGAAGAAGAAGAAGAAAAAGAAGAAGAAGAAGAAGAAGAAGAAGAAGAAGAAGAAGAAGAAGAAGAAGAAGAAGAAGTGGACGTGGCAACCAATCGCCACGAGAATACATTATTCCATAACTTTGTTCCATTTCCTGTTTGTTATCAGTTATGTATTCCACAGAATTCCGTGCAAAACACTGAAAGTGATTAAACAGCAGTTTACTACGTTGTACAGCAGTTTCTATGTGCACGTTCATGTGCATCTCAGGTGTCGTCGAAGTGACTTTTAATGCCTTTTCCTTAATAAATATTTTTACGGCACAGGCATTAAAACGGCACTTTACGGCCCGAAAACAGACGTTTCAAAGATGTCATTAATATAGAGTTATTCAGAATTCGTGACGAATCTTCCAGGGTCATTCTTAGGTGTTCAAAGTGCCGCTACACGCATCGAAAACAGGCATACGAAATAACTACTCGGCGAGTTCGATATTTTTCGGACGCCCCCCTCCCCCCCTCAATATATACCAATAGCACTCCACGCCTGGGAAAATCTTACTTCGCCAGCCCTGTTAGGCACAAGTTCGTATTCTGCATATTCCAGTAGCATAGTCCGCGATTTTGCGTTGTCGCCATAATTCTGTCTATTAAATTATCAATCCAAAATTTCGTAACCTCTGCTCTTTGGCTGCACTAGGATCGGTATTATCATAAAGGAACTGTTGTTCTCAATTTTATCGAACAATCGCGTGGCGAAGGTATTTCGACGACCGAAGTCTCGTCTAAAGAGGTAACCAACTCCCACATTATCACCAGTTGACGCGAATACCAGTTGAAGATCGGGATAATCCGGTGTGTTATGGGCAGACCTGAGACTGAATTTATGGTCGGAGTTCGAGTTCATGCAATAGAACTGCTGATTGTGAGTTCTATCAGAAAAAAGATTCACCCGCTCTTGCTGAAGCCCTGCGCTTCACCCCCTAATAAACCAAACTATCCATAGCAGGTATTACACAGCAAAAAACTAGCATGTGTGGCGCGTGGGGATGGCCGAAATCTAACTCTTGTAGAAGCTTCACACTCGACGGATTATATCAGCCACTTTCAATACAATATGCTATGTTATACGATTTGCCTGCAACTAGGTATGACGTTGCCCCTGCTCAGATATATATCTATATCTATGTTGGGAAAGTAGGATTGACGTATGTTCTATTGTGACGTGCACATACAATCAGTGCTATTGCCGGAACAGGACACGTAACCGCAATTGTCCGCAATTTCCTTGTATGAATAAAAATTCGATTTTTTTTTCAGCATCTCCGGCAGCAATCTGCAGGATGGTAAGACCTTCATGCAAGTTGTTCAACTCTCTCTTTTTCTTCAGCTTATCTGCATTTGGACCATGATACAATTCTCGAGATAATCCTTGAGTTCCAATTTTGAATTATGAACTGAAATATTACGAAAACGGTTATAAGGTGTATAAAAAGAAATTTGAATGCCACTTATTTACTTAACCGATATAATTATGTTGTGATTGGAATTCGCAGACTTGAAAATGCTTTCTTCCAATCTATCAATTCCCACCGTCTGGCATGAATGGCGATAATCACAGTGCGGGAAATTGTGGGCAGAAAGGATGTCATAGACTGCGCTACGTAGGTATAAGTACTTGGTTAGATAACTCTGGGAAATCACTGACGTAGATGAGGTATCCGATAATCGATGATGCGGAAGAGGCAAAAGACTCTAGAATACACAGAATCACCGGGAAACCCTGCAGAGGCGGAAGCAGAGGACGCAGGAAATTCCGGAAACGCGGAAAACTAAAAAATATTTCATTTCGAGAATAGTTATAACTTGACACCGTCGTCATTTTTCAATGTGGTCCAATTTCGTTATGAAAGACGTTCTCTGCGAGTCGATTTGTAATATTGCAAGACTTCCGGTGCAGATTGAATTTTCAAAAAGTATCACGAAGACGATTATGTCGAGTCGATGACGCGTTCATTGCGACTCCTCCATCACCCATTTTCCTATTTTCCGGCCACTTTATCCTCACTCTTCCCTATATAAACCGATCATATCTTGGGACAGCTACATTCGAGCAAAATGTATCGCAAAGTGAGCGTCTTCCTGGTCTTCGCGACCGTGTCGCAGAGTTCCTTCGCCTTTGAGACGAGTATCAGGGCTGATTTAGCAACGATGGAATTCGCCCAGGAATCCGAACGAGCTGGATACCTGAGGTCCGCTCAGGTGATCCACGCCGAAATTTTAACGGTCCTTTCCGAAAGATTTGGCAAAACCTCTGCCAACCCCGAAGACGGTGAGGTGCGAGCGAAACGAGCCCAGAACGAGTCGTTCACCGGACCGTTTAACGGAGTGATGCCGAATTGTGAGGCGATTCGGATAATCCAACCCGACCTCGACATCCCGACGGTAGTGAAAATCGCGACTTCCGGACGATGGGAGGTCAATCGGAACGTCTTCCTGGGAATCAAAGCCGCACAGGGTGAGGATTGCCTGAAGGCTGATGCGGAAATTGCGGCATACTCAAAAATCGCGCGGAACGGAGGCGTGGATGCGATTCGACTGTTCTTCAGCGCGATGACCAACGGGACCAGACCGATACCGGAAGAGGCTAAACCAGCGATCGCACGCACCCAGGCGAAGACGGAGGCCGCGATAGACGCTGCGTTGGCGGCGATTTTCGAAGAGATCAGCATCCTGGCGAAGGCGATTCGTCGCAGCGAGTCGAAAGAAGCCGTTGATGACTATGTGACCGAGATCACAACCGCCCACAAAAAAGCTTGTGATGCATTCAACGTAGAGATTGACCACAAATTCAATGTCGTTCGGAACCTCGGAATCAGCAAGTATTTTGAAAAGGTTGGAACTGTTTCTGGCCTCTTCGCCATTCAGTCCGCCACTTTCTAAACCGAGCCTTTTATGAGTAAAATAACGGCTCAAGTCGACTCAGGTCATTTTTTTAATATACTGATCTGCAGATCTTCTGGATGATCTTAGCTTCGCACCCTGTGAATTCGGATGTGTTGATCAACTTTATACGAGGTATATGAAAGCTGAATCTCCACTTGCCCTTTTTCTGCCAGAACTCAAGTTGACCTAAGCCGTTATCAACCCAAAGACGGTAGCTGTTTTGTACCAGTAATTTTACTACGAAAATATTTATTGTAACTGTTATTGCAGCCTATTTAAGTTATTGACGTCAAGTTATAGACGTTTAAAACAATTGTATAGTGTCACAGGTGAAGTAATATTGAATAAAACCGTAATTATATACTTTGAACCACGTCTGATATGAGTTACTGTTGATTCAAGTGTCATGAATCACACCCACAACTTTCTACAGTGATCCAACAATGTCTAGAACTTAATCCGTTGCTCATAAACTAGTCTAGTGACACTTGTTAAGGGGTTTCAGGTCGTTCAGGTCGAACAGGTTTGGACGGAAGCTGATATACCGTCAGACATTTTGGCTACAGTATTGTGAGCTTGAAATGAGACGCTCATCCGGTTTCAATTCTTATAATATCTCTGAAACCTTGATTAGATCGCGTTCTGAGTGGGCTAGCTGGCTTCTCATTAAACTCCTCTTCGTGAGTGAAGATTCAGAAATTGAACGCGATTCAGAATGTAATAATAATCATAATGCACTTCGCACTTGTCTTTTTTCAAGTGCAGATTACACGTTGATACACTGCAGTGGGGGAATCGACGTGGCAGTGTGAACAAGTGTCGAGTGTCAAGACAAATTGGAAACTTTAAGCTCTCGAATATCAATTTGTAAGAAATTATTGATGGAGGTTCCTCAAAGCTTGCGACGGGCGGTCGGCAAAGATAAGAAGAAGAATCGTGCAGGTTTGGAAAGGAAGGAGATTCTACTCAAAAGATTGTTGAAAGCTGAGAAGAGGAAAGAGGGGGGTGCACAGAATGCGGAAATGGGGATCAAAGACGATGAAGAAACAGCAAAACTTCGCGATCTCAAAAGGAATCCTCGAAAAATCAAAGATCGAGGAAGAAAGGAAAGAATCACAATCAAAGAAGTTGAAAACATTGCGAAAATTATCAAAACTGAAGAATCAAAAGCGAGGAAAAAACGTCGGCTGGAATCGATAAAAAGAAGTCTAGGAGCTAAGACACTTGAAGAATTGGACAATGTCTCATCGTCGTCTAAAAGTGAGAATAAAAGACATGCAAGGAGGAGGAAATACGTGGAAATCTCTGAGGTGATGTTGCTGGCAAAGAAATATGTGCGTCGATCTGAACTGTGGAAGGAAAAATACCATCGGCTAAAGAATAAATTGCAGACTTTAGAAGAGATTCGAGCCGCAGAAGCAGATCGTCTGTCCAATTCGTTCCATAAAAGTTTACTGATTTCTGAGGAAACTTAGCATCGAGAAGCTTTCGGACAGTTCTGAGCCAATCCAACTGTCTGAAAGCTCATTTTTCGATTTTACTCAACTTCAGACTTGTATAAATTGATTTACAAGCCTCCTTCGGACAAACCTTCATCGGACAAACTGCCTACAGTCCATCGTATCGGCAATTTTATATCAATTAGTGATCAACGAAATTTTTCGTATAATTTTAGTGAAAAAATGTGTCTACCACAGGGTCTTGCCAAATTCATTTCAATTCCTGGCTTATTGTACCACTTTTTGTTGTTCGTTTTGCCCAGAAGATATCAGTCCAATAGTTGAATTAAATATTTGCGCAATTGTCTCATTACCTTAAAATATGTTCTTTCATATCAGCTAAAAGTCACTATTGCGAATGTTACTCGCAGTTGCATTTCAGTGTTTTTTCTACTGCGATTCTTAAAAATTGGGAAATGAAAGAATACGACCTGCACGTTTATTTTTTATAACAGTTGCAAAAAAACATACAAAATAAAAATAAAACAATTGTACTGAGGTTGAATTTGTTTTTTCATTTTTATCTGACTGCCATGACGATAAAAATATATTTTTTTCTTGTTGAAATGAGTGAATTCACAGTATAGTATAATTTTTATTGTTCATAATAATAATAATAATAATGATAATAATAATAATAATAATATGTGTCAAAAAATATATTTTGTAAATATAATTTAGGAAGCTTTTATAGTTTTATATCTGGAAAGAAATGATCAGAGAAAACGAAACAATAAATACACTAAATCATATGTGAATTGTGTCATTAATAATTAACATGTAACATGATAGCTTTTAATAACGTTAATTCTATTGAACAATATAATTGAGTAGTAGGCGAATTGCGAGACACTCAAAATAAATATATAATAGTTTAACATGAATAAATTGACGACTAACAGCTGTTTATCATATTTCAAATAACATATGCAGTCGAATATTAATTTATCAACCACCATAAAAAAAAACGACTGGATATCAATTATCGGCTGATTCGGAGCAAGCGTCTAGAATTTGAATATAATTATTTTATTATTTAAACAAACAAAATTATCCAGAAGTCTTTTTCTCCCGGTATATGTGAATCTTATAATTTTTGCGAGAGGATCTTAATTAATTAATTATTATTATATTTATTTTGGATATAATAATTTAATCGTATGGGTAGTTAGTTAGCTGAATGAATTCAATAATCGGTCTGCCCAAGCACACTGTACATAATCCTCTTGAAGCTACCACTCTGATGGATCGTCTCAGCCGAGTCATTTAGGGAATTGACCTAAAATCAGAAAAAAAATCAGAATTCCTCGATTCGTCGTTCAAGCGCAAAATTCATTTCACAGTCAATTGCATGCAGAATTTACGATCTCAATCCTCACATTATCATTCAAACATTCCAAATGCTACAGAGGTTTGCATGTACATTTATCTACGTATTTACATTCATCTCTATACATCGATTTCACTATCGTGGGTATCAGGAATATGCGATTAATCGATTTTCACACCGATAGAGTCGTCGACACCGAGCTGCTTCAGCTATATAAAGCCTGAGCACCGCCCCTTTCCACGCGCATGCGCAGTGACATGCGCGGAAGGTGTGCGCACAGGCTTAATGTGAAATGAAAGTCACGTGACCTCGATATGATTTACACTTGGAATTTTCAAACGCTATTTTCTCAGCCAAAACACATTCGATTGATGTGAAATTGATATCGGTGACGTAGAAAAACTCAATGAAGGGTCTGCCAATCGTGGTTTTTCGAAAATCGAGACGTAATAACAGTTTTTTAACAATATTGTTCTGTAATCCAAGGAAGTGCTGCCTCTCTCCACGAGGGGCAGCACCTCCTTGGGTTACAGAACAATATTGTTACACAAAATTCTGATTATGTCTTTCGATATTCGAAAATCCACGATTGGCAGGCCCTTCATTAAGTTTTTCTACGTCACTGATATCAATTTCACATCAATCGAATGTGTTTTGGCTGAGAAAATAGCGTTTGAAAATTCCAAGTGTAAATCGTATCGAGGTCACGTGACTTTCATTTCCCCTTAACCTCAAAGTCAAATATCACGGTGGGAGCTGAGCCTCCCAAAATTTGATATGAGATAGGGGCGTTATGTGAACGAATAATCGCAAGTCCCTCGTGGGTATTAATGCGAGTATGGTAATGGTAGGTATGTAAGACAAAGAGCACGTACAAATCTGCGATTAAAATTAGAAGTCGTTGACATGATCCTTAACGAAAGGAAGAGGGAAAGGACGCCTACGTAATCCACCCTTAATCAAACAAATATGGAACTATTAATGAAAAATCATGACTCTGTGTGGCTATAAATCGTTCATTTTTTAACTATCCTATATCTTCAACACCCCGGGGTATAGTGAGATCCAATTAAAATCACAATTATCAACGTATAGTATGTACAAATATGAACAAATTAAACGTAGGATTTTCCCTCAAGACTTTGATTCATGCTATCAAATAAAAAAAAAAAAAAATAGTGTCATGCATAGATTTCTATACGCAGATGGGATCATATTCTGATATATTTACAAGACTGTACAAATAAAAATTGTGCACTAAAATTTTTTATTCAATTAACGAAATGAAGAATTCAATTCAAACTTACGTATGCAGCACCAGAACTCTTGGAAACAGGCTGGTGGATCTGTGAAACATTTACAAAAATAATAATATACAATTTTTTTAAGCTTTTATACATAATTTATGTTTTTCATTTTCAAATCTGAGTATCAATCTCGAGGATAAGGATTTAATTTAAAGTCAGTTTTTAGTTTCTCAAGATACCTTGCTTTGGTTCGCCTTGTGCGGCGAAAAAACTCCAGTGCGTGCGGGCTGTCTAACTTCCTGTACATAATCTCCCAGACTCTCTTCCTGTAGTGCCTTGTAAGCTTCGCTCTTGCTCGGGTCGTACTTGACTGGGACCCTCCTGATGCTGATTGTACCATTTATCATTTAGCAATTTTTTTTTTCAGCAATGTTGCTTTCGCGTGATTAAATCATTCACTTGTTGCATGTGCGTTAGTAGCTACTACTCATTTCTCGATTAGGCATTTTTGTGCTCATTCTCGTGCAGTTTAATCGCAGTACATGATAGATTATGAAAATATGTGTAACATTATTTGCGATAATAAATTGCAGATATGGAAGTCCCAAGAAACTGAAGACTACGAAATTTCATCAAACAATAGAGCATTGATTAATTAATAGGAAGTATATCGGCATATATTAATAATGGATCAAATTAGATCATGAAATTTTCAACATTCCAAGTAATAAAAATGTCCTTTTTTGATTATTCCCTCTCCATATATCTGCAAATATTTATCATATTCGCGACCGATCAATTAACACAGTTTCGATTGATAGTTTCTTTCTGATAATCGATCAGACGAAGCGTTATTAATAACTAGACAATATTCGAATTCATAAAAAAAAGTCCGATCAATAAATCAATTGATCAGACAAATAATAACGATTTCGAAAAAATTTATTGATCGATTATCCATAAAATCTGATGAAAGAAATCGCTGATTAATTGATCAATCGCACATGACAATTTTATATATGAGTTAGGATCGTACATGCAGTCACACTTTCGAGTTTAAATGTGTACATAGGGAAATTATAATATCATTATTTTAATTATATGTTTTATCAACTTTCCTGTAATCGATAATCCCGTTTATGTAACAGCCCGACGTGAGTCCAATAATGGTTCAAATTTTTAAACTAAGACCCTAAACTTGCTGAGAGTTGAAAGCAATTGAAAATTTTTTTTTCAAATGGTGATCATGACGGTGAAACATTTTTTTCTTCAAGTATAATGATTTTCTAATGGCATAATCTGAGCTCGAAGAACCCGGGATGAACTAGATTGCATAATCCAATGTCAAAAGTATAATTAGACTTCTCACTAGACCTTGACTCCTAGGAATATGCAGCACATACGACATAACAGCGACGAAGGAAGACACAGCTTAGGAGAAAATTAAATTGGACTCGAATCTGACGATTGTATTTGTAGTCCAGCCAAATCAGATCAAAGTATAGAGAATAGAGAAGATCTATAAATTGGTAGAGACCTTCACCTTGACCTAGTATTGAACCTACGAAAAGTCCTGACCTCTAGCTGGAAGGCTCGATCCGTCATCTTGAATCAAAGGTGCTTGAATTCAGTTTTTTCATCATATCTCCACAACCATTGATCCTATCGCCACAAAGGGTATTATAAAAAATGAAGCTCACTAAATTCTCTACAACAAAGGTTTCATACACTTTTTTCTTATCTTCGATAGTTTTTCTCTAATACAAGAGTGAATAAGTACGTAATTCTTATCGATGGGAAACACAGATATCGATACTTTCAGCCCTGTATTACTTGAAAACTATCAAAGATATGACAAAATCGTATTGAATCTTTGTTATAGAGAATTTAATAAACTTTATTTTTTGTCATAACCTTCGTGACGATAGGATGAACGGTTATTAGGATATGATTAAAAAACTGGATTCGAACGTAATTTGACTAGACTATTGTTCGAGGAAAGAAAATTACTAATTTTCCGAATCAATCGTATTAGAAATCGCGGAAAGCCTGCCGGGTATTTTTTCTACAAATCTCTCAATGAAATTTATATGACATCGTTGATTTTAATTAGGTTTGTTGAACTGTGGCCAGACGTTTTTTGCCGCTGATGCAGCCATCGCATTCTGTTTCAACACCTTTGCGTGCTGTTGTATTTCTTGTTTTTGTTTCAAGAATGAAAAATCAATGAATATTCTGTAAAACAAATAAAACAACCGCACATGAGTTACGGTATCCTTCCTGCTCCCCTATCTAATCACAACTTTTACCTACTGCAAATATTTTCCAATTTGACGTATCGAATTTCGTCCCACATATCATTTTATAATTAATTTTTAATTTTTGTTCCATTATTTTAATAGTTAGTTCAAGATTAATTTTTTGTTTTCTCAATAAAATTAATCTATCTAATCGTCTAAGAAGCAGTTATTTTTGAAAAAAGCTTTATATGATTGTTTTTACTGTGTCAGAGCTTGCAAGCAAGATTATATAATATCTATAAACTATATGGCTATTCTATTAATTTAAATTTTATACTATTTTTCTATTCTTTTAATTGATCTACGAAGTATACTAAGAAGCATTATGCATTGAATGATAATTTTTCTATAATGTATAATTATAATACTTACGGAACTGCCGAAGTTTGACATTTAATCGTGTCTGCGATATTTTGTTCGGAGTAGAGTCCAATTGGTGAATTGAATTGCTTATGAACAACCTATTTAACAAAAAAAATTAATGCAAAAATAGTCTAATTAGACGAAACATATTATCTTCAGGATATTTGGTTAAGTAATTAAATAATATATACTATTTTTATGCAAACTGACAATTTTTTAAGGTACACGTCATAGGTGGTATAGTACATAAAATTAATTATTTATTACTTTGTTTTTTTCTTTTTTTTTTAACGTTTGTTTTATTTTCACAAAAGATTGATTATTTTTTATTGTTTTTTAAGTCACATTTGTCAAATAATTATATAGTTTTACAATTATATGTATCACTCATTAGTATAATTAATTCAATTTTATTATATGTATAATACAGACGTGACTTCTGACCCAGCATCGATTCACATAAAATTTTACTCAATATATTGAAATAATCATATCAAGTTTAACATTTTTGCAAATGATTTTGCTAATTGATTCAATCATAAAAAATTGAATCTTTGAGCCTGGAATCAGAAACACTTCTTCGATTTTTTTCTCTCTCTTTTTTTTAACGCACACGTCAGTTGCAGTAATTGTATCGTTGTTCACTGCACGTAGGTGTATTTGATTATAAATCGAAGAATAGTTAAGCTGCACATATAAATTATTAATTACGGTTGCAGATGGAGATGAGATGTGAAAATATATCGACTGTTGAGAAAAATCTGACCACTATAAGACCTAATGTCTCAAAGAAAGAGAAAAAAATGTTTATTCATGATTGCATTTTTTTAAATTAATCACAGCTCATCTCTGATCTCAACGATGCAGAATATAATTATGAAAAAATCAGAATAATTAAGTAGTAGACATATTATGCCAATAATATTAATGAACTATATGATTCAAGGAGGGTGTCGAAAATAGTCTATAATTCTGTTATATTATTAGGGTCCACATCTTGAGAGATTTTCCTTCAATAAATCATCAAACGCTGTTAACAGGAGGGTTTTGATTTTCTGAAAAAAAAATCGCTGGGTACGTGTAGCAGGGCTGAAAAAATTTCCGAAGGAAACGGTGACTGTTTGAAATAAATGTTTATAATAATCATTGAACAAAGTTCAGCGCATGAATTTCGATAGGGTGAAGGAGTGCAGATAATTGGAGAAAAAAAGTGATTCTGCGATCACTTTTTGGTCGATCAAAGAACAATGAAAAGTCAAAAATCAAAATCAAACAGTCCAAAAGCTGCCATGTGTGAATTCACATGTATGTGTAAGCGCAGTGTCCGAAGCAGCAGCTAAAAGCACAATTTGCGGTATAAAATTGTTCAAACCTTTGGAACATCATTTGATCCCAAGACTCGTTGCAGCACTGTATCTGCGACCTGGGGTCAATACGTTTATCGTCAATGAATCGTGTGTCAAGTTATCGAGACATATCGGTCTTCGAAATATGAAAAAAATTACTAAAAATTTATGTATTCCGAGTATGATAAAATATTCCCGGTGTAACTACGAGTGTATATCGATTATTTTACACGTTGATTAGTCCGGATATTATCCATGGTATTCATTTTCTATCGTATCCACGTTATGTACGAACGATATTTCGTTAATTTTTAGTGTTACTCCAGGTTCTTCTACAGTTGTTCATTCAATGTCAAAATCTATGCATTCAAGGACGGACATCTATAAACTGTCAAAAATTATTTCAATATTTCTAATTTTTGTAATAGCTGATTAAAAAAACTCTTGAATTCTTCTTCATGTCTGTGGCTATAATGTAAATCCTGTCACTTTTAGCAAGCAATCGATCATAAAATGAATCAGATTCAGACACGAAGTAGAATTTTAGAATAGAAGAAAATAAAAAAACTTTCATGAATTTCCGAAGGACATCTTTTTTCCAACTTGACAAATATTCACGAGTTTTTTCATAATTTAAAAAACTGAACAGAATTTCTGTTTCGCTGCATCAAGAAAATCGTATAAATTTATGGAAAATTCCCCATTTTATTACAATCCCACATAGAATTTCTTGAAATATTATAGTCTCAAATTTTTAATAGAAAAAATGTTCTCATAGCTACGTGACTTTTTATTGTATATTTTGTAAAATCCAAAATCTGTACGTATCATTTTGAGGCTTTGAGGAAAAGATATTGAATTTTCATGTGACCCATATCAAAAACAATATTCAATATTTGCAAGAGCAATTAAAAATTCATCCCTCGTCTCCATGTCGTTGAATTTTAATTTTTTTTCCATTGGCCCATCAAATATTGATTGAATAAAAAAGGTCGCCCGGATGAAGACGACGATTGACGATGACAATGATAATTAGACGTCTATTGATTCCAAATTATTCACGTTTCATTGTCAGTTTCACCAATCTGCTAGTACGTACTTTTTGCTTCATTGCCACTTCCGGAAGCGGTGTCTCGAAGTGATGGGGCGCTGCTCTTATCATTGGATTCGGGTGGTGGCGGAGATAACACTCTCCGAGTGGCGCGTCTTTCTTTACCTTTGCACCTGGCAACACCAACGGCGTTGTGCGGTAAGGCTGGGAAAAAAAATGATAAAATTCAATATTTGTCAGAAATTATTGATTTCGTTACAGGATTGACGTGATAGAAAAAATAGTTGGAAAAACCCTTCGAAAAAAGAGATTTTTGAATTTTATAAAATTCAATCGAAGTGGATAAAAAAAAAACATGACTAAAAAATTTATGAAAATTCCATGTGAGGCTTTGGAAAAATAAATTTGTACAACAGGAAGAAATTGTTTGAAATTTTTGTATAATTTTTTTGTGCAAATGGAAAATTCAGTCTGCATGGAAACATTTAAATACTTATTTATTTTTCTTCTGATAAAGTTTGCTGAGAAAACAGTTTCTTTTTTCTTTTTTATCAAGTTTTCTTTCGGTACAGAATTTTGTATGGAGGAGGAAATATTCAAGTTGTAGAATCTATGTTTTTTATTTTCACGTCGTACCGAACGACGCTGGCTATTTTTAAAACCAGAATGCAATGCCAGATTATTTTGCTAAAAACTTTTGAACCTCGGTGCTGCACAGCTGCCTCTTATAATTCTTAGAGTATAAAATTTTGTATCGTTCATATTTTTTTGCTGCCTTTTGATCCGAAAATTTGCGAAATCAGGAAATAAAGATTTCTGACAAAAATATAGTTACTACGATTTTCTGCAAAATTTTAAGGAAATTTTGTACGAAAAAGTATAGAAAATATGTAAGAATCGTAAATTTGTGTAAAAATTCACATATTTCTGTATATTTTTCATTTCATTCTGTATTTTTGGGACAATTTTTAGGATATAAAAAAAACTTATGGAATTTTGACTTTCAAATTATCATGATAACTTTTTTTTTTCTACGACGTGTAACGAAACTACAATTTGAAAAAAAAAAATAATAATAAATCGTTCCTTTCAGTTGAAGACTATTAAAAAATTCTTGAAATTCTTCTACAACCACAAATAATAATAATAATAATAATAGATACATGATAAGAAAAAAACTAAATAAATTGTCTGAATTTTTTTAAACAGTTGTGAAGTAGAAAAAAAATTGTACAAGGGATTTTTTCGATGTGAAGGAAAAATCCTGATCAAAAACTTTTGAAATATTCTCAAAAAAACTACAATTTTTATTAGTCTACATAATTGAGAATTCATATATTGTATAATTATAAGATAATGAATGAATGAGTTTGAGGAGTCCAGAGTTTGTTTCGATTATCCCTAGAATCTGGTTTTTTTTTTTCTGTTAATACCCGCACTTTTTCTCATCATAATATGACAACGTCCATTAAAACTGTATATTCTGATACAATTTACCGAGGTAACGAGGTATTTATAAATATTGTCAATTACTCGGTGATATACGGTCAAAAATAGCCGCATAAGCCGTTGCAAGATTTTATATTGTATATTGTATACCCCAAAGCCTTCAGGATCCCTAATTAACCAAACATAGGCCATGTAGCTGATGGCTTCCACGGTCTCGATAATAAGCCATATGCAAGCCAACGCCGCCCAATCACGGTTACGAAAATAAAACAGCTTTGATACCATCATGGCCATTAAATACACGGACGGACCCGAAGCCGTGCGACGCGGCACACAGACGATCGAATATCAACGTCGTACTCGATCCTCAAACTTTTTTACATTCGCGGTACCTAAATCGCCACAGAAACCACGTATTTAATATTCGCCAAGATATTATAATGAAAGGATTCGTTGATATATAATCGAAACCTTTTTTTTCTATTTCAGAGACTGTGCAGCTATCATCATATCGCGTGTCTAATGGCCAAAGGTCGTAAGCGTCAAAAATGTGATTTTGGTGGCAGAAGTGCGAACAAAAAATTTTTTTCGTCAATCGCTCCGAAAACACCTGAAACGCGAAGATCTGTTGAAATTTCCAAGTTCTGAAACATTCATGCAAAAAGTCGTAAAAAATTTTAGGATCAAAGTTTTTTTTCTCGTCAATTTTGACCTTTTGCATGAATATTCAGAAGTTGAAAATTTCAATAGATCTTCGCGATTCGACCGTCTTCGGAGCGAATGATAAAAAAAAACATTTTTCTGTTCGACTTTCTGTCATTTCGGTCAGCTGGCTAATGGCATAAGGGCGAATAATATTTTTTCTTTCTCAATCCCTGTTCCTTGATTTTTGTTTTCTTTGGAAATGGGGAAAATTTTTTTAGGAAGGGAAGTTATCAAATATTTCGGGGAAAATTTTTGACAATGCACGAAGAAATTGATTTCATTCGAACCACGGCATCGAACGTTCTCAGTCGAAATCCGGAAGAGAAAAAAATTGTTCGCCCTTTTGCCACTAAACACGCGAATTATCTTTCCACCACACATGCATTAAAAACTCATTTTTTCCCCCCTCCTTATAACGGGATGAAAGTCACAGTTTTTTTGACCGGGAAAAAAAACTTATAAGCGGGAAAAAAAAGTCTCGTAACCATAGTAACAGCGAAATAAACTAAGAAAGTGCTGCCCCTAGCGGAGAACGCGGTTCTCATGGTTCTAACCTCACTTTCACTCGTTTTTAATGCATATGTGGTAGAAAATAGCTTTTTAGCTAAATTTTAAACAGAGATGGCGGCTCTAAGTGACAAAGAGCAATTTTGATATGAATGATTATGATTAGAATAGTGAAACGATTGTTTTTCCCTCCGATTTCCTAAACCTTTTTCTGCGTGAATTCTTTTAGCATACTTTCTGATTGCAGATTCTTGGTTCAAAGTTTTCACAAAATTGGATACTCATATAAGAAAAAATAAAATAAAATGGTAACTAATTGTAAGCTCAGGTTACACGCGGGTCGCGTGATATTTGGCAAGAGTGAATTTTCCGCTGTTGTGTCATATTGGCAGTTATACTATACGCGAGTATTATACCAGTATGTGAAGAAACATGAAAATAAACTAAAATTAGTTAGAGACCTCGGTCCGCCGAGTTTAAAGCTTTGATTTCATGAATTACATCAAAATTGCGAATTCTTTCAAAAACGTAAAATTCCAACAAACTGAAGTCTATTTTCAGACTGTAACCAATCTCGTCAAATTTTGAGAAAACTGTTTTCCTGTACAAATGCGAGGTCATCACCGTTTATCGTTTGAGGCCAAAAAAAAAAAACGTTATAGATGTTACGGTATGATTGAGTTTACAAAAAGCCAATTTACGTCACAAACATGATGCGTATACAGGCATTACATCATCACTGTATTTATTTATACATCCCAAACCGCTCGACTAACAAAGTTTACCTTTTTTTTTGTCATTTATTTTCTGCAGACGAAAATCGTCGATACTATAATATATTCGAAATTCTATTTCAAAACTGTATACCTACTTTTTTTCTCGAGATTGAATGATTATCTATCTTGAAAAAAAGAAATGATTGAATTTGTTGCAATTTCTAATGAATCATAATTCACAGACTGGAATTTGAGTGTTTTTGGATTGTCTAATTTTTTAATTCACTTTTTGCTTTCTATGATCTCGAGGTGATCGACTGCGGGTTTCGTGACGTAGATTCTGAACCGGAGAATCTGAACAACGACTAAATTTCATTATAAATGGGTCAGGAACAGTGTAATATTACAGGGCCGGTAAGCAACAGTGATTCTCAAAATAGACGAAGGCCCCAGCTGGCAAAAATAACACACACTGAGCACTGTCCGATCCCACAATAACATAACGCGACACATTCGTGTAGGTGGATTCAGATAGTCGCATTAAATCCGAAATAAAAATTTGAAAATATACGAAAAGAGAAGATAAAATATATAAGTTACACAGTTTTCGTTCATTAATACAAAAAAAAAAAAGACTTAGAAATAAAAATTAACAATATGTTTTGAAACTTTTTCTTTTTCGTCATTAACAAAATGATGATGTGTAACAGCAATTAGGCCTTTGAACCTGCAAAGCAATGTAGTAACTGTATTTAAATATGTGTAGTGACAAGTTGACTTGACACCAGTTGACAGTTGCCAGACGTATCTCAAACCGTATAATAGAATTATTGGTAATTAAGGATAACATCAGCTGTGAGCATCGTATCATCGGTAATTTTTTTTTAACGAGAACCTGAAGAGTCTGGATTAGCTGTGGTTATAGTATCACTCTGTATTTATAGTTCTGAGCTTTATTTGAATATTTCTGTAGAAAAAAAACGTCGTTAATATTGAGAAAGGATTCAACAATCCACATTTTTATTGATAAACTTCATGTAGCCGAAAACGATGAATTTATTCATAACGGCAAATTAGATTGAAAAAAAGGAGATGGTTGAAAATATTCCAATATTTAATCATCAGATTTGGTTGATTAATATTTCACAGAATCGTGTAACTGTCCTCAATAATTCAATTAAAGTGGTTAAAAAATTGGAATGATTGAACATGCCGTACAAACATTTGAGGACCATCAACATTTACAAGACAGTCTATCAGATAAAGTCAAATTTTGTAATTTCAGTACCCACTGTCATCATTATTATTTATATGTGTTGAGAGTGGCTTTGGGGGAGTCAAAAAAATTCAATGTCGTTCCGAGAATTAACAACTAAGAATTCCAAGGCTGTGGAATAATTCTCCAATTTTCACGATGGATCAAACAGTTGCCATATTACGTGTATGTAGATTACTTAGTTTTAAATAAATCGAGATCTAGCTCAGAGGATTGCATACAATTTAAAATAAATATGAACCGGAATGAATATCGGATGTGAGAACGATGCAACCAGTTCGTATGTGTGTACCCCGATGAATAGATTTCGTGTTTTAGTAACCCAGATTTTAGGCGCGAAAATAGCGTAGGGATTATATACTTCAGAGACCAGACGTTTCCATATGATCGTTTAATTTAGTTTTATCGTTAAGATTTTTATAAATATCTTAAGATATTCGCGAAGTTGATAATTCTTGAGGAAGTGGAGAATAAATTCTCAATTCTGATACAAGAAAAAAAAAGAAATAAAAACCAGAAAATTCTTTCTGTTATCGTGATTTTGCTCGTCAGCATCAAATGCAAATAAATATTCTCCGATTTTTATTTATACCTCATCTTATTCTTCTCATACAACCGCGAATTCCCGCATCTAGAATAACAAATCATCACGATTCATGAAACGACTTCTTCCTTTTTTTTTCTTCTAAATACTTCGTTCATAGAATAATTAGTCAAAAAGATTGATTAAGTTCTCTAATAAAGGTAAAAAGCTTCAAAATTATGGAAGCTTCTGAAAGTCAAGATCATTAATTGATTTTAATCATTCATGGTTCGATCATACGATAACAAATACGATAAATATTTGTTTTTTTTATATGAAGGAAAAGCTTCACACTACACGACTTCCTACCCAATAAACTGCAGCCTCTTCATCCTTCGGATGATGTTCGACGGTGTAACGGTAGGTAGTGGAGTAGGCCGGCATCGTGTTAGGAAAAATATACCAGAAACACTGCGATGTTGTTAGTTTCTATTTTTTACAATTTTTTTTTTTCTTAATTTTTCCTTTTTTTGTGTATGTTTTGAATTATTATCACGAGAGATGTTCACCGTTAGGAAGCGCGGCCGGCACTACCAACGACGCGTCCGGTAAGTCTTGCCGCGAGATCCCCCGCTGGTTTCATTTTAATACACCACGGTCATCTTCGCGCAATAGGGAATATTGTTGAAAATCACTAGTGTGTGAATGTGGGTGAGGAGATGTTTGGCAACATTATATCCGCTGCTAATTAATGAAAGCCTGGATGATGGAAATCTTTTGAGAATTCATTTTTTGATCGGAAATATTATGTCGTCTTATATCGAGAATTATTATTATTATCATTATTGTGCATAGATACCCGATAAATAATCCAGTGAATCGATATCATTCTCGAATTCGAATTAGATTATTCCGTTTTTTATTTCATCTGAATACGTATCGCAAGAGACTCGATGAAGTTGCCAAGTACATTAAAAAAAATACATTCTCTTATTTAAGGCAACGAAAATGATCTAGATCACAGATTAAACGATGAAACAAGATACGTGAAATTCTAGTCGACTATAAAAGATACACATTGACTTTGTTGTGTTCGAGTGTTCAAACTCTGCGACTATTTTATTGATCAATCAAAATTATCGAATCATTTGAAAATCGATTGATCAAATAATGGAGAGTAAAGGATGAATCGAATCCGTCGATCATCGTCCAATCGAAAAAAACAATTGATGAAGTAATAAAATCATAATTGATCGTATTAAGACCAATATTTCTCCTCTTGCTTCGATAGAAATTGTAATTTTCGGAATATTATCCAGATGTTATGCAAAAGAAGTTTTTTTTTGTGAAGAAGAAGAAGAAGAAATAATGCAAGAGTAGCGTCTTGATTTCTGTTCCAAAAATATCAAGTATTCTTTGAACTTTTTTTCCTCTAGATCAAAAATTGAACACGATTGACTCGAATTCATTGAAACCCTTGAATAACCTTTAAAATTTTAGCAAACAAGCAGTGCAGATGTTATTGCAGCATTCTGCAGATGGTTTCTGAAACCTCGACTCAAACTAATCAATCATCCACATTCTATCAAAATAATTGCCTGCACAAGCGGTGCAGCAGACGATCGTATATCAAATATACGATCCTGAGTGCCTATAGGTACTTGAAACGATCCAGTTTCAGTCCAGTTGATGTGTGTACATACAACAGCGAATTCTGGTCTAGCAATAGTCCAAATTTCTTCAACAAGCAATTCAACTTTCTGACCATGCGAAAATCAAATAATTTGACATTTTTTCGAGATTGTTTAACTAAAATTATAGTTCAAGGACGATTTCTAAGGTCATCTCCATGATTTCCAACTGAATAATCTAGAATGTCGATTTTTTCAGTACAGTATCCCCTTAATGTTGGGCTCGTGGTGCAGTTCGACGAACAGTTATCCTGCAAACAGATCCTCGAACAGCAGAAATAGTATTTATAGACCTAGTTAAAATATCACGTATTCAATTCACACGCGTAGAGCCTAGAGGCCGCGAGCTAGCAGACATTTTCCAATATTCTATTACACTTATTGACGTTTCGCTAGCTGTCGTCTAAAGTTAGCAACGACTGGCACGTGCCTTTAGATTCGAACAGAGAGAGGCCTCGGTGATCTTAATCGGTAGATACTCTCAGAAAGTTCAGGTATTTTTACCTACGTCTAAAAAAAAGGTAAGGAATCGCAATCGAACGAGAAACGCTTTCCTGGATTGAGACAAGAAAACTTTGCAGGTACTTTTATGACGCAGACTTACTCGACTTATGAGTATCTTGCGATAACGAACCTCAAGACACCCGAGTCTGCAGGTTGTTGCGTCGATGACGGGTTAGACGCCGTTATACGTATCGATGCAAAAGATATTTATTTATAGAAACCCGGCTACTGGCTCCTCGGACTTTCCGCGAGCGAGGCTCGCCAACGAAAATATTCACACCACGCCAGCCTGCGCAGGCTCGAACCTGTCCCGAACGATCTCCATAACTCAAACTAGCCCCATGAAATCTATGAGAGCAAAAAAAACATACCAATCGAACGAAAGTGGGGGAAAATCCCCACTACACGGCTCTACGGGGCGCCGCGTCGGTAAGTCAGAGTCGGAAGGTTACCGTATGGGGCACCATAAGGCCCCTGTGCCTATGCAATTCGTGGTCAAACGAATTCGATTGTCGTCACGGTTGCGTACGATCAGGGGTGATATTTACTTGGTAGAGGTGGCTTCTCTCCTCCTCGACTTCGTCGAGGTGCTCGCGAGGTAGTGCAAACGATTCGGGAGTGGCGTATCTGGTGTAGGTGGTCGTCGAAGTTTCGTAATCTTGATCTTGATCTTGTTGAGGACCTGGACTCTTCGGCAATATTTTCGTCTGGGTTTGAGTCTTCATCCTGTTGACATGAATATTTGTTACCTCATGATTTTTGTTTTTCTCTACCATGTGGGTATCATCGATGTAATATTCATGACAAGCTGCGAATTTGTTGGACAAGCTCGAGCCAAGCAACGCGTGCGATTATACCGGGAAAATCACTGTTTAGGTACTATACCATTCGTGAGCTTGCCAGAATTCGTTTTCGCATCAGTTTATCTTCGAACGGTTAAATTTCAGGGACACAAAAATCTTTATTGTAAATGGCATCGTGACAAAACTCGACCTCCTCTCCGAGACTAGCCAGATCTAAAATCTAAGAATCTTCTAACGGCGTAAAAAAATTCGCGACCTTCCAATTAAAAATCATTTTTCCAGTAATTTTAACATTCCGTCTTTCAGTGCACGACAAGTATATTTTGTTATTGACATCAATTATCACTGCTAAAAATTTATTTTCAATTCTTTTGATCATCTATTCGAGTGCATTTCTGTTTCCAGCAGGTTTCTTTCAATTTATTAGATTATCATTCGAAAAAAATCTGAATAAATATTAGAATCAGGTTTTCAGAATAGTTTGTTGATGGGAAGACAGAAGAATCTGCATTGTTGGTGTTAGAATTAAAATTGTTTGCTAATATGATCGTAAACTTTGTTTATTTCACTTCGGGCCTGCAAACCTTTCAACGACAAGCTTAACAGCTTCAGACTTCTGCAGTAAATGTTGGGCGTCCACGTGACGCACGTCCCTCGCGTCGTAGTCGTCGATTTTCTTTATCACGTCACCCTTGAGGAGCTCCTCGTTCTCGGACTGTAACAGAAGACCAATCAGCTCAATCAGATTAAAAAAAAAAAAAAATGAAACCTTATCAAGATAAGATTTCTATTCTGACGATCCAAAAATCGAGCCTAGGCCTGGAGGTCGGGAAGATCGATTCGAAATGAAAAAAACGTTCAACTCACCCGGGTGACGATGATAGGGGTGCCTAAATCGGCGCCACCGGCGATGCTAATGCCCCAAGGTTTGTCTCGACTGGATCGTCTGAGTTTTACAACGACTGTTTCCTTCTTGCTGTTAGTCATGGTTGCAATGGGTTGTTTTATTTCTCACGTGGGGGTCAGTAATTAGACCGTGAATTTGTTAAATTCATGCGACGATGAGGGGGGATGGAGGCGATAAAAAATGGCGACGTTGAAAACGAAAATTTGATATCGCAGGCACGGCTGAACAACGGGCCTGATGCTCTACAGGAGCTTCAACCACACTGCTCCGAGGATCTGTCGGGTTGACTTTGACAGGGCTAACCCGGTCCCCGCGGTTAGAACCCGGTTGCTCAATTCTATAACAGCCAATTCTGTCCTCGCATTGCAATTGGCATACGACGTCGACTTATTGTCTTGGCTCGCTGTTATGATTCTCGCTATAGACCCTCAGACGGTACACATTTATGGACCTAATTTACTTTGACATTTTTATTTTCGTTTATGCCGCTATTTTTCCTGCAGTTATCGCGTTGGTCGACTGCAAGCTCGTATAGAGATACCGCGGGACAGTCGTTGATTCGTTATCGTGTCACGTTGATCGACTTAATGGTCGAAGATGCTACATAGATCCACGATCATTATATGATCATAGATTGACTTGCGTGTGAAAATTGTGAAGCTTTGTAATAGAGACTTTAGAGAAAAATTAACGAGCGTATAACTAATATTCTAGATACCCTGTGGCCGAGAATTGGAAGAAAGCTTGCAGTGATTAGTTGTCTCCGTGAGTAAAATTGTGGAAAGAAAAATCATCAAAAGCTTCATGGATCGAAAATTGAATGAAGGTCATTGTGCCCGAGATATTGAGCCACTTTTTTTCAATCTCTCAACTTTTCTGACCGAGCTTTTTCTAAATTCAGGATAATTTTCTTGATTACAAAGTTTTCAATTCGTCGAGCTCTTTTACGACTCAATCTTTTTTTATTCAAGAGGCTTCGCAATTCAGATTGTTTTTTTTTTTAGTGTCATCAAGTTTGTCGATTTGCAATTCTTTAAAAAATATTTAAAAATTCATTGAGCTTTCATAATTGATCAATTTTTCCAATTCCAAAAGCTTGAATCTTGCTAAAATCAGCGAGTTTTATGAATCAAAATCGAGCTTCATGATCGAGAATTAACTAACAATCTTAATTATTTCCAAAACTAAAAGAATTCATTGAGTTCTTAGGACTGAGGATTTTTTAATGAAAAAAGCTTGACGATTCAGCGTTTCAATGAAAATCATCGAGCTTCGTGAATCAGAATTGAACTAGATATAGATTTATTGTTCATGTTTATCAAGGATTGAGAATTGTTTCATAAATCTTTTCATGATGACAATTTTTCTTTTTTTTTCATCGAGCTTTCAGGACTGAGATTTTATTTTTCAAATTCAGCACGCTTCATGCGATTCAAGAATTCAAAGAAGATCAGCCTTCGTGAATCAGATTTTTATTTTTTGCAAGCACCACGATTCAAAATGAAAAATCATCTTTGCAAAAAAAATCATCAGGCTTCAACTCAAATTAACTGAGAAAAATCATCAAGCTTCATAAAAATCAGGTTCTTTCTCTCAAATTTATCGACTTTAATGACTGAGATTCTTTTTTTCAAAAAAATCATCAATCTCCATGATTTCCGAATTGATTTCATCTTCCGGGATCGAAATACGTTATCATTTATCAATCCATTATTAAGATGTTCGAAAAAATGTATTTTCAAATGGTTTTTATAAACTGAAAATAGAGAAAAATATCGTTCAGATCACCGGGGAAAAAATGAATATTTATTCGTTGAATTAAACAAACAAATTTTTATAACCGCTCAACGGTCGTTAAACCGCGACATTTGAATGATATTTTTATACGGATAATCTTAGATATTCTGTAGAGAAAAATTCCGTAAAGTTTTTCATTATAAATACTGTGTAATATACGTGAACTAGATTCCTATAGACTTGGAGTTACGGAATGAGGAAATCGAAATGATGTAACATTGAAAAATTATTTTATGGACAAATTAAGAATGACTACAGAAAAATTTGAAAAGCTCAATAATCATCGTATGATAAAGAGAAAATAATTTTGTGCTGATGTTTTTCTGAAAACTAGATTTTCTCGAATTTCAACACGATCCAATAAGGGTAAAAATTGATAAGACACTTTTCAAGCAGCTTTTCAAAGGGGAAAAAGTTAATTGATACAATCGGGGTTTCATGACGTGCTTCTTTTTATCTCTCAACTAAATATATAAGTTTAAGACAAAATTAAGTGGGTCGTATTTTCTCTTGATTCAATTAAACATAAATAATTGATGAGGGTTTGCGATGTGTTAAAAATAAAAACTATAATTATATTACGTCACCAATATGGAAGAATGAAATTCAGTATTCTCTGCAACACTTTTAACCACTCGATAAAACACGACCTAATTATTTCAATTCACTCTACTTCAATCACATATAAAAATTTGATTTCTCCAAAAACTTCGAACAATTTTCAGTAAATTATTAAACAAACTAAACTATAATTGAATATTGTAAAAAGTAGTATTTACGTAATCGACGAAGTAATTTGAGATGGTAAACTTCAGTGGCATCCTGATATCTTTTTTTTCAGACACTGTATACAGAACGTTTATGTTTCACTGATATGAAATTGTATTAATTAACCGAGTTAGATTCTTATCAGAGCTTTCAAACACCAATTAAACGTGCAAAGTAGCACTTCGATTAATGATAGTTAAATGACTGGATAGTGAGAGTGAGATGCGACAAAGATAGATTTGTCCAACTAAATTAGCAACCTATAGCAGGAAAGGTTAATCAATTAACCAATTAATTGTGAGCTTGCGGTCTCGGTCTCAAATGACTCACCTAATTTATTTATTTACCTCTTATGAATCATTAAAGACGATTAATTGTCATTAGAGCTATATAATTATTTCACTCTATCAGCGTCCCTCAATAAACTTGATTGCTCAATATACAGAAATTTATGTTACTAATCAATCAACTCAGCCTGCCAAAATAATCGATTGACAAATAATCTCGACTATTTAGAACTCAGATAAGGTTCGACGCACTCGTTCTAAATATTATCAAATAAATAAAAAAATAAAAAACAGTTCGATTCCAAATATCGAGAAGTAAAAGCTCTTTTATTTCTTCATTCGAGGAAAGTGTTTCACAGATCTTATGATCGAAGACATCGACCATAAAAGGAGAAATGAAACTTCAATCGGAGTGAAAAAAAAATTGTTTCTTCTTCGAGGACGTGAAATACGTGGGTCAATGATTACATAGGGTGAAAAAATAATTTTGTACAAATCGTAGAATTTATTTGAATACATGTTAAATTCGCTCGCGGTACCATATAGAGTTATAAATAGTTAAATCTAAGAGTATTCCTCGGTGACAGATCTTGCGATCACCATTCTTCGCACCTCGCTAGTGCCAGCCCCGATTTCGTACAATTTAGCATCGCGAAGTAGTCTGCCGGTTGGATAATCGTTTATATATCCGTTTCCACCTGTTTTCGAATAATTCATTTAGAAACTGTTGGTCGTACAAGTTATAATTTTCTGGTGCTTTCACTCGTTCAGAAATCATCAAACGATACAAAAAAAAAGTTAAACATTATTGTTGAAAATTACCCAGAATTTGAATCGCATCCAAAGCAACTTTCGTCGCATTTTCGGCACAGAAGAGGATCACCCCTGCGCAGTCCTTCCGGTTTGCGTGACCCGAGTCGCAAGCTCTTCCGACAGAGTACAAGTAGCTCCTGCTTGCGCTCAGACTCGTGTACATATCTGCGATTTTACCCTGTCACGAAGAAGAAATACTGCAAATTAATTAATTAATTCTATAATTGATAGTCGATGGCTGAATTGTTTATAGAATCTTTATCATAATTTTTGTAGGAGAATTTTATGAAATGAACCTGAATGGTTGAAAAAAAAATTATAATTATACAACCGAATTAATGAGGAATATTTGAAATAATGTGAGAATTAATTAAACTAATTTTGCGGTAAATTCAAGCAAAAATATCGCGAATTATCTTCCGATTAACAAGAAATATTAAAACTTGATCAAAAACGATCAAATATCAATTCTAATTTTTTTTGGATTATGAAGCATCATTTGAAAAAACAAAAAATTGAATCAAACAAACCGGTGCAAATCGATAGTTAAATTAGAAAAAAAATCAATTCAAAAAGAGAAACAATTTATTTTAATCCAACAAGTTAATTTCTAATCAAAGCGACTCATTTGAATCAATGTGAATCATATCGAGGATTATAGGGATATAAAAAAAAAGATCGAATTGATTAAATGAGGGGGAAAAAAAGTTATTCTGAATCAACAAAACTGATTGTTTCAACTGTTAAAATCAACATATTACAGGGACTAATATTTTTGACAATGAGAGAAATTATATAAGAAATTTCTTTACTTAATAAACGTCATAATTAGTTCCCAAAAATTTGACATTTTTACAACGTTAGATAAAAATGTCTAATTTATTAATTCTTACCTGAATAAGTTGAAATTCTCCGATTCGTTGTCCAAATTGTTTCCTAGAATGCGCATACTCGAAAGCAACGTCACAGCAGGCTTGCATGATCCTGAAAATGATTGAATTAATTGAAAAACTGAAAATATAATTCATCTCCGATAAAAATTTGCATTTCTTTCCTATATTCTGCATTGTTCAGTTGGTTTTATTTCAAGTTACTATGAAACAGAGTGCATATATCTTGTTCCGAATAGAATAATATAGGATTTAACTCGTTTATTCGTCGCAGATTTTCCTCCAAGTGAACCGAAACGAGTTAAAAACGAATTAGAAATGTTCAATTTCGATTAATTGAATCTGATTCCTTGATTCATATTTCTTACAATGGGCTACGAAAGAATTTAGTTCATTTATGGGTGTAAGATTCATGAAATTACATACATAAAAAGTGATCTACCGTACCAAACAATTTTTTTTCACGAAAGTACCATAACTCAAGAGTATCGTTCTAAATTATTGCTAAAAAATATTGAAAATCGAAAAAGTTATGCATTTTTTAGTCGAAAACCCTGTTTTTTTCGAATACTTTTTTTTCAAGCATTTCTTATTTCGTATTTCAAACCCAGAAAAATACAGTTTCATCGATGAGGGAATATTTTTCAATATCCAAATTACGTTTCTGAATTTTTTGACATTGTTACAAGTAAAACGTCTCACCCAACTGGCCCTGCTGCGAGCACCAATCTTTCCAGATCGAGTCCACTGAACAGTACGTAAATCCCTTTATTCAGTTGTCCCAAAATATTGGTAGCTGGTTTCAATTGGAAAAACAAAACAGCGTCATTATCACCGAAAATCTTGTTGTTATCATCCTCATTCATGAAATAAGTTGAGAAATTATGGATATACTGTGAGTTTCTCGCTATGCGGGCCACTCGGTGCGCCTGGAGCAGGCAACCGTACGTACGTCCCATGTACGTACGGTTGCCTGCTTCAGGCGCACCGTACGTATAGGCAACCGTACGTACGTCCCATGTACGTACGGTTGCCTGCTTCAGGCGCACCGTACGTATAGGCAACCGTACGTACGTCCCATGTACGTACGGTTGCCTTCTTCAGGCGCACCGTACGTACAGGCAACTGTACGCACGTCCCATGTACGTACGGTTGCCTGCTTCAGGCGCACTGAGTGGCCCGCATAGCGAGAAACTCACATTAGGTATTCTTTTGCACCTGGTACTTTGCAATTTTCGAATACCAATTCCGAGGTATTCGATCCCCTCATTCCCAGCTTGTCCAATTTTTGGGCTGTGGAAAATCCTTCCATCCCTCTTTCGACTATGAAGGCTGTTATGCCGTGCTGCGGCTTTTCCGCGTTCGGATTCGTCTTCGCGTAAACTACCAGGGTGTCTGCGTCCGGACCGTTCGTTATCCAGAACTTGTTTCCGTTCAGTATGTAATAGTCTCCGGTTTTTTCAGCGCGCAATTTCATGGACACGACGTCAGACCCTGATCCTGGTTCCGACATGGCTAAAGCACCTACGTGATCCCCGCTGCATAACTGCAAGATTCGCAAGTTTTTTTTTTAAGGATGGAAAATAAAGTAATGCCCAAAAGTTATCGATAAATTGTTTAAACAAAACATCGTTCAACAAACTTTCTGGTAACGTTATTTTCTGTTCATCTCAAATGAATGCCCTAATTTTTCTGAATACACGTGAATTTTTTAAGAATTTGCCTTCATTTTTGGTTCCAAACGTTTTCGCCTACCTTTGGTAAATATTTTTGTTTCTGTTCCTCGGTTCCGTTTCTGTGAATTTGATTCAAACACAAATTCGAATGTGCTCCGTAGCTGAGACCTATACCCGCAGAAGCTCTGCTCAATTCTTCCAAGACGATTACTTGGTCCAGATAACCACCACCGGTACCACCGTAGTCTTCTTTCGCTGTGATTCCCAGAAGACCCAGTTTTCCCAATTCTTTCCAAAATTCCTGTACGTAGTATTTGATCAATATTCAAATCCAGATTTTTTTTTATTCCGATAATTAGGTATTCTAAATTATTCAATTAATAGTATCAATTATTTATTCTTACCCTGAATCCATCGAATGAATTTTTCTTGTCAATTTCAGCTGCTTTCGGAGCAAGTTCTTTCTGTGCGAAGTTGAAGACTAGAGAACGAAGCTGAAGTGAGAAAGTTTTAGGACATTGTTAATCATATGGTGTTGTAATAAGATAAAATTACATAAATCCACAGCAATCGTGCTGAATTGTAAAGGTTGAAAAAAATCTAGCTAAATTTACTAAAGTGCTGTCCCTATACGTATACTCAATACTGAAGATGTAAAAATTACATCATCTTTCGTTTCCTGATTGACAGTATTTTTTCAAAAATTGAAATTCTTTCAATACAAGCTCGTTTTTTTTCTTACAGGGGTTGAGGGAGGAGGAGGTAGATGGATTTTTGTGACGTCACTTTTAATTTTTTGCGTTATGACTCGAAACATAAAATTTTCGAGGTTCTTGGATCAAAGTCTGCAATACAGTTTCAGAAAATAATCTAATTGCCACTTGAACCATCCTACTTTGCATATATTCGTATGTACACACGAATGTAAATTATACATACATCGGCCATTGTTCTGTGATGTAAATGTTATATTTTAATTATATATTCGGGGGGCACGTAATTATCCAATACGAGCGATGAACGCGAGCTTACCTCTTTCTGTTGGTCAGTTAGTCCGAAAACATGTTCATCGATCGGATAATATTGCGATAAAAATCTCACGTTTGTTTTATAAAGTTTATTGAAACGATTAACATTTGTTATTTTCAATAAAAAATCCCTACGAATTATATTGAGATTCATTTTTTATTTATTTTTTTATTAATTTTTTAAAACACTTGTTAAATAGGGCAACAATTATTGTATCGAATAACAAGTATCGCGCGTCAGGCAGACTCTGTGAACTGTAAACAAGTCGCGATAAGACTGACAATGAGACCCGAGTTCCTATCTAGTTTGAAGACGATTTACTCACGATTCTGATATAACTGTATGTACGAACCACCAACGCGTTCGTATAATCGAAAATTATCTTTAGTACATATGTATAGGTATACATGAAATAATTTTGCAATCACATACAATTATCTTGTTTGAATAACTATATTAATATACGAATATCACATTGCCTGATAAGATGATCCATACATTTACTTATCCACTTGACAATTATTCTTGTCTTACTTAACATTGACTTTGATAGGAAAAAAAAATATATATACATATATATAAATATATATATAAATATATATATAAAAAAATATATATACACAATTATTTATGATCTAATGAAAAATTCGTAATGAACAAAAAACGTAGTTTCATTATTCAACTCATTTTCTGCCTCACGGCGAATCTGCAACAAATATTACGCGCAGATCAATCCAATACGATATTGAATGTATTTTTGACAATTGGCTAATTACAACTTTGCAATTTTTTTTTATCGATTTTTGACCAGTCTCATATGTAATCAACTTTTTTTGCTAATTGATATTTTTCGGATATTCCAACGCGAGCTTTAAGAGCAGCCAATTCGCCACAATTTGGGACTATAGCGAGTAGCGATAGAAAGTAGGGCAAATCCTGAAAAAAAATGCGATTTTTTTATCGATTTTTGACCAGTCTCAGGTATAACTTGTTTTCACTCTCGAATTGAAACTCGCTCTGCAAAATCGGCGCTCGACGCAAAAAAACGCCTCGCTGCCTTCTTCCCTTGGTCCATAATATACTATTTTATTCCATACATGAACGGAAAGGCCGATTTCGCTACCTATTTTGGGGGAGCGAAGTGCGGCTTTACCGACCGGGAAATCTTTCTTTCCGCTGGGAGACTATTCGGTAAGAAAGACCAGTTTTTCCTCCCTGAAAGTCTTTCTTCCCTAGTTTTCTCTGCCGTACCAACCAGTGCGGCTCGGTCGGTACGTCACATAACCTAAATGTAAACACTGGTCTGCCCGCGAAATCGGCCTCCGTTCATGTATGGAATAAAATATCGTGTGCACGACGGTCGCCGGACTTTTCTCCCTTGGTGCACAATATACTATTTCTTATTTTCTTCTTCCATCGAAGTACGCAAGAGGCGCAGAAGATGGCTCTGGGGGCCTTGTCCCATCTAGCCGTTCGTCCATCTGTCATCAAAATGGCGTCAGAGTCGCGTATCTACGCTGCAATTGTCTATGGCTTCGTAAAACCACGGAGTAAGTATGATATCACGTATGACATCCACCATGTGGCTACTCCATATTTTTTTAAGTTAAGCACTGCGACAACTCACCGATTTCGTAGTGTCAAAGTGATAGTTGTCGATACACGAAGCCATGAAATTATCATAGCGTCGTTAAAATGGGTGAAATGAAATCAAACGATGTTAAGTACAAAAAAGTAGCCAAACACCTCGAGGTAAGTCGACATCACGTTCATATTTTGAGGTTAACATGCCAACCTAACCTAACAAATTGTTCAGGACAAGTGGAAACTCGTGCCTGCTTTCCTCAAAGGCAAAGGCCTGGTGAAACAGCACATCGATTCCTTCAATTATTTCATAAACGTCGAGATAAAGAAGATCATCAAAGCCAACGAGAAGGTATTGAGCGACGCCGATGCCCTCTTCTACGTCAAGTACGTGAGATTCCAACGATAATTGCATATGGAAGAGAAAATAATCCATCGTCAATTTTTCTTTCATTGTCTCTATTCTTCCATCAGGTATCTAAACGTCGACGTCGGCTCTCCCGACGTTGAGGAAAGTTTCAACGTCACTCGTACAACAACCCCGCACGAATGTCGACTGAGGGATTTAAACTACTCCGCGCCGATATCCGTGGATATAGAATACACGAGGGGCAATCAACGCATTATCCGGAACAATTTGTTGATTGGAAGGTGATAAAAGGATCCTTCGGTACCAAAATTATCGAACCATTGAACATTTGGGACTCAATGAAGCCTCGATACACTTTGGAGTCATCAACTATCACGAATATACCCACAATTATGCCTTTCGGTACTTTTTAATTCGGAATTACGCCTTTGGTACTTTTTAATACACAATTATGCCTTCGGTACTTTTTAATTCGGAATTATGCCTTCGGTACTTTTTAATTCGGTATTATGCCTTCGGCACTTTTTAATACATAATTATGCCTTTCGGTACTTTTTTAATTCGGAATTATGTCTTCGGTACTTTTTAATTCGGTATTATGCCTTCGGTACTTTTTAATTCGGAATTATGCCTTTGGTACTTTTTAATACACAATTATGCCTTCGGTACTTTTTAATTCGGTATTATGCCTTTGGTACTTTTTAATACCTAATTATGCCTTTTGGTACTTTTTAATTCGGAATTATGCCTTCGGTACTTTTTAATTCGGAATTATGCCTTTGGTACTTTTTAATACACAATTATGCCTTCGGTACTTTTTAATTCGGTATTATGCCTTTGGTACTTTTTAATACATAATTATGCCTTTCGGTACTTTTTAATTCGGTATTATGCCTTCGGTACTTTTTAATTCGGTATTATGCCTTCGGTACTTTTTAATTCGGTATTATGCCTTCGGTACTTTTTAATACATAATTATGCCTTTCGGTACTTTTTAATTCGGAATTATGCCTTCGGTACTTTTTAATTCGGAATTATGCCTTTGGTACTTTTTAATACATAATTATGCCTTCGGTACTTTTTAATTCGGAATTATGCCTTTGGTACTTTTTAATACACAATTATGCCTTCGGTACTTTTTAATTCGGTATTATGCCTTTGGTACTTTTTAATACATAATTATGCCTTCGGTACTTTTTAATTCGGAATTATGCCTTTCGGTACTTTTTAATTCGGAATTATGCCTTTCGGTACTTTTTAATTCGGAATTATGCCTTTCGGTACTTTAATACACAATTATGCCTTCGGTACTTTTTATTCGAATTATACTTTGGTACTTTTTATCACAATTATGCCTTCGGTACTTTTAATTCGGAATTATGCCTTTGGTACTTTTTAATACACAATTATGCCTTCGGTACTTTTAATTCGGTATTATGCCTTGGTACTTTAATACATAATTATGCCTTTCGGTACTTTTTAATTCGGGAATGCGCTTTCGGTACTTTTTAATTCGGAATTATGGTACTTTTTTAATACACAATTATGCCTTTCGGTACTTTTTAATTCGGAATTATGCCATCGGTACTTTTAATTCGGTATGCGCCTCGGCACTTTTAATACATAATTATGCCTTCGGTACTTTTTAATTCGGAATTATGCCTTTCGGTACTTTTTAATTCGGAATTATGCCTTTCGGTACTTTTTAATTCGGAATTATGCCTTTCGGTACTTTTTATTTCGGAATTATGCCTTTGGTACTTTTTAATACATAATTATGCCTTCGGTACTTTTTAATACATAATTATGCCTTTCGGTACTTCTAAATTTGGAATTATGACCTTTTGGCGCATATTCGATTGGAGTTTCGAGCCCGTCCCTTCAACTTTACTGTACAATAACTTTTTCACACTCTTTGCGTCTATCGAATTGAAAAATATGATTGAAGATCGAAGATTTTTCCCTATAGAACGATTAAAATCTGTTCAAACTGATCCAACCACGGAGATCTAGTATTTCCATGGCTGATTAACGCCTCATTGGCTCAATGCTGCGATTTTTCTCTGTCGATGCAAAAGAACTACAAAGAAATTTCGTTTCAGAATGCCTATAATGCTGAGGAGCTCGAATTGCGTCCTTAACAACAAGTCGCACTTTGAATTGTCCAAGATGAACGAATGTCCGCACGACCCCGGTGGCTATTTCGTTATAAACGGTCAAGAGAAGGTGATATTGATCCAGGAACAGAAGCTTAGAAACAGAATTATACTTGAGGAAGATAACAAGGGGTGCATCGTCAGTTCGTGCAACAGTTCAACTCACGAGAGGAAGACCAAAACTACGATCGTGGGAAAGGGGGAGAAATATTTTATCAGACACAACATATTTCAGGATGTAAGTGTGTCGAAATTTCGATCTTGAGACTCTATTGACTAATCATTCTCTTTCCAGGATGTTCCCATCGTCGTGATATTCAAAGCTATGGGGATCGTCTCCGACCAGGAAATAATGCAGCTAATCGGTACGGAGGAAGAATTCATGAGGCGATTCTCAGCCTCGTTGGAAGAATGTCACATGGCGAACGTTTTCACTCAAGATCAAGCTCTCAGGTCTCTTCGATGTATTCGATTCCTCATTTTCAGCTGATTTCAAGCTTCTACCGAACTAAAACCAGTCATAATAAAATTCATTCGCAGATATCTCAGCAACAAGAGAAAGCAGAAACGGTTTCCGGTCAGTAAACTCAGCGTGATTGACGAGCTCAAGGATATTCTAGCGATAAACATATTGTCGCACGTTCCCGTGAGTCACATCGATTATTCTCCTCATCCCGTTGAGGAAATTCAAAAGTAATACGGTCTCTACTATTTCCCAGGTGGTCGACTTCAACTTCAAAGTAAAAGCGACGTACATCGCTCTGATGGTTCGCAAAGTGATGCAAGGCCAGATGGACAAGACGTTGATCGACGACAGGGATTACTACGGCAACAAGAGACTGGAATTGGCTGGTTCCCTTCTCTCCCTCATGTTCGAGGACTTGTTCAAGCGGTTCAACTGGGAGGTGCGTCGCCGCAGTTCGAATCCCTCATCGCCATGGTCCAACTGTATCTTCTCCTATTTTTACAGCTGAAGCAAATCGCGGATAAGAACATTCCCAAGATAAAAGCCGCGCAGTTTGACATCGTCAAGCACATGAGGCAGGACCAGATCACGAACGGATTAGCGTTCGCCATATCCTCGGTGAGAATCGCTCTTTGAAGATTCGAACCCAGAGATTTAGTCTGACGAGATTCTTTCCCCGCAGGGTAACTGGACCATAAAACGTTTCAAGATGGAACGTCAAGGCGTGACTCAAGTGCTCTCAAGACTCTCGTACATATCGGCGCTCGGAATGATGACCAGGGTGAATTCTCAGTTTGAAAAAACCAGGAAAGTATCAGGCCCCAGATCCCTCCAGCCCTCCCAATGGGGAATGATGTGTCCCAGCGATACTCCAGAGGGAGAGGGATGCGGTCTGGTAAAAAATCTGGCGCTGATGACGCACATAACGACCGAGGTTGAGGAGGAACCGATCATCAGACTGGCCTACAACCTCGGAGTGGAGAACGTCAACATCTTGGGCGGCGAGGAGATAAACAACAAAGACGTCTACATGGTTTTCCTCAACGGCAACATATTGGGGATAATCAAAAACTACGTCAGACTCGTCAACGTCTTTAGACTCCTGAGGAGGAAGGCAATGATCAATGGGTTCATTTCTATATACCCTCAGCATCATCACAGGTGAATTCAAACACCAGTGCCGACGATCCCTCCGATACTGAACTAACTCCTTTCCATAGATGCGTGCACATATCTTCGGACGGGGGAAGACTCTGCAGGCCGTACATCATCGTCAAAAATGGAGAGTCTCTGGTTCAACAGAAGCACATCGAAGCCCTGAAACACGGCTTCAAAACCTTCGACGACTTTTTGCACGAAGGTTCGAGGAGCACCACCGAATTTCCCCCGTTTCCTTGAAAAACTAATCACCAAATTCTCTCTTCTCCAGGTCTCATCGAGTTCCTAGACGTCAATGAGGAGAACGACAGCATGATAGCTTTCAATGAAGCGCGTATAGACATGGGAACGACTCATCTGGAAGTGGAACCGTTCACGCTGCTCGGAGTGTGTGCGGGACTGGTTCCGTACCCCCACCACAATCAGAGTCCCAGGAACACGTATCAATGCGCTATGGGGAAACAAGCGATGGGAACGATAGGGTACAACCAGCGCAATCGGATAGACACTCTGATGTACAATCTGGTGTATCCGCAAGCCCCGATGGTGAAATCGAGGACCATAGAGTTGATAAACTTCGACAAACTTCCAGCTGGACAGAATGCGACTGTAGCTGTGATGTCGTACAGTGGATATGACATAGAAGATGCGTTAATTCTGAACAAAGCATCCATCGACAGAGGATACGGACGTTGTTTAGTCTACAGAAACGCTAAATGCACGCTGAAACGATACGCTAATCAAACTTACGACAGAATCATGGGACCCATGATAGATGTTAACACCAAAAAACCCATATGGAAACACGATATTATCGACCATGACGGTATAGCTGCTCCCGGAGAGATGGTGGAGAATAGAAAAGTGAGGAGTGCATTGATAGATTGAAAGATATACAAATACTTCCATATCCATGTGAATCAAATTTGACACAAAATGATCATATATGGATCAAATATGACGAAATGTGATCATATATGAAGCAAATATGACTGGATATGGTCATGTATGGAGCAAATATGACAAAATATGATCATATATGAATTAAATATGACCGAATATGGTCATATATGAATCAAATATGACCAAATATGGTCATATATGAATCAAATGTGACACAAAATGATCATATATGAATCAAATATGACAAAATGTGATCATATTTGAACGAATATGTGGTCATATATGAATCAAATATGACACAAAATGATCATATATGAAGCAAATATGATGAAATGTGATCATATATGAATTAAATATGACGAAATCTTTTGATCATATATGAATGAAACATGACATGAATCAAATATGACAAAATGTGATCATATATGAATAGCAAAAGATGATCTGACCATAGAATACCGATCTTTCAGTTCTTCGAGTCTTACTAACTCCTTATTTGTTTATTATGGGTGATAGGTGATGGTGAACAAGTCCATGCCAGCGGCAACAAACAACCCGGTTAATCCTGGCAACGTTCAGGCTCAACCAGAGTACTGCGACGTACCAGTTCTGTTCAAAGGACCGGTTCCAGCCTACATAGAGAAGGTGATGGTATCGAGTAACTCTGACGACGCATTTCTCATAAAGCTTTTACTGCGTCAAACTAGGAGGCCTGAAATTGGGGATAAATTCAGCAGTCGGCACGGACAAAAGGGAGTGACGGGTAAGATCTAGAATCTCTCATCTTTTCTCAGCTCTCATCCCATTTATCTCGACAGGATTGATAGTCGAACAAGAAGACATGCCTTTCAACGACTTTGGGATATGCCCAGACATGATAATGAACCCTCACGGATTTCCATCAAGAATGACTGTCGGCAAGCTCATAGAATTACTCGCTGGAAAGGCTGGGGTTGCAGAGGGGAAGTTCCACTATGGAACAGGTAACGATATTCGAACTCTGCAATCTTTATCGAAACTAATGTTTCATCTATTTTCCAGCATTCGGAGGTTCCAAGGTCGAAGATGTTTGCGAGGAATTGGCCAAACACGGCTACAACTACATGGGCAAGGACTTCTTCTACTCCGGGATCACCGGAGAGCCGCTTCAAGCGTATATATACTCCGGTCCGGTAAGATTTCGCCGATTTCAGAAACGCTTCTCAGTCTCCTCGATGTCTAATCTACGACCAATTCGCAGGTTTACTATCAAAAGCTGAAACACATGGTGCAAGACAAGATGCACGCCCGTGCCAGAGGCCCGAGGGCAGTTTTAACTCGTCAACCAACGGAGGGTAGATCGAAAGAGGGCGGATTACGTCTTGGCGAGATGGAAAGGGACTGTCTGATCGGTTACGGAGCCAGCATGATGCTGATCGAGCGTCTGATGATATCCAGTGACCAGTTTGACGTCGACGTTTGCAACACTTGTGGACTTATGGCGTACAGAGGATGGTGTCACAGTTGCCAGACAAGCGCTTCGATATCCACCATTTCAATACCGTATTCTTGTAAATTATTGTTTCAAGAACTACAATCGATGAATATTGTACCCAGATTAACGCTCAAGAACAGCGGTGACTGATAGATTCTCAATTTCGGAATAAAAATATGTTCGAATGTTTCACTTGTGCGTCTTTTCCTCTTTTTTTTTCCCATGCATTTTAACGCAATACCAATTGAAAAACTGCATCAGTATCATTTCGACGACATATAGTCTGATTTTGTTGAAAAAAAAGGAAGAAATGTAATGTGAAAACGTGGGACGTTCTTCGGTTTGTATAAATTTTTATTTTATATTATAATTACATGGTATATAAATTAAGTATACAATATAATTTCATAAACTTTCATTAGAAAGACAATCAATTTTTTATCGATGTGATGATATTTTATATCGTCTTATTCCGCGAGTGCGGATAAACCGTTGGCAATTTCTTGTTGAAGTTTCTTCTCTATCGCCGGCATAGATAAATTGTCTGCTTGTATGTTGAAGCTGACATAAACGGGGGTTCCCAGTTTTTTAGCTAGCCTCTTGGCCATGTTTGTGGACGTTGAATCGGCCACCGAGCCCAATAGTCTCGTAGATACCGGTACATTCTCGTAAGTTGATATCATCGACAGCGATAGATCGTTCATTACTTTATTACTGTAACTACCGATCCAGATATAATAACTATCTTCCATTTTTATTATCTGGCAACTCATCCTAACCTCACCAACTTCGGTCAGGAAATTGTGAAATTTGAAACTGCAAGGCAGTAATTCAACCTCGCTCTCCGTCGGTAGAGACATCCTGTCGTTTACTATTTATGGATACTCAAAAATTCGCACAATTTCTTCGTTTATATACGCGATTGTTCGAAAATCAGACAAGGAATTAGGTTAGAATCTCGTAAACGCTGTTTTAGACCATAAAACCGATCAAGATAGGTGCGAAGCTTGATGGCGAAAATCGACACCGAATAAAAAGCATACGTTTTGGAATGTGAAACTTCCGGTTACTTTTTTATGCGCAGAAACAGCAAATTGAGCTGTTTTCGGTCTCTGAACCGGATGCATGGACGTTGAAATGTCGATTTTTATGCAATTTTTCGG
Organism: Euura lappo; assembly: GCA_018257835.1. NCBI lineage: Eukaryota > Metazoa > Arthropoda > Insecta > Hymenoptera > Tenthredinidae > Euura > Euura lappo. The sequence continues at coordinate 137,666 of JAEUYN010000480.1, read as the reverse complement.
AATTTCAACCTTTCCGGACACGATACTAGCGCCAATAAATAATTAGTCACCTTTCGTCTTCAAAAAATTCGAAAATTCAATGTATAAGGGGAAATGAAAGTCACGTGACCTCGATATGATTTACACTTGGAATTTTCAAACGCTATTTTCTCAGCCAAAACACATTCGATTGATGTGAAATTGATATCAGTGACGTAGAAAAACTCAATGAAGGGCCTGCCAATCGTGGATTTTCGAAAATCGAGACGTAATAACAGTTTTTTAACAATGTTGTTCTGTAATCCAAGGAAGTGCTGCCTCTCTCCACGAGGGACAGCACCTCCTTGGGTTACAGAACAATATTGTTACACAAAATTCTGATTATGTCTTTCGATATTCGAAAATCCACGATTGGCAGGCCCTTCATTCAGTTTTTCTACGTCACCGATATCAATTTCACATCAATCGAATGTGATTTGGCTGAGAAAATAGCGTTTGAAAATTCCAAGTGTAAATCATATCGAGGTCACGTGACTTTCATTTCACCATAAGGAAGGAAAATATTTGAATATCAACAATTCTAGTAATTGTGATTTCATTATGGAGCCGATGATGAAGCGAAACTTGAGATACATCAAAACAGTTGGAAATAATTTCCAACCACTTTCGAACAAGTTTTGACTTCGTAACATTTCAAAGTAGAGAAATCTGCTATTGTAATAATATTCTTCTAAAAAACAAAAGATGGACGAACACTTGGCTCTTGGTTCCCGTCTAACTATTCGATACCCGGTCCAAGTTCGTCGTTTGAATATAATCTGATCTCAAATCATGATTCGGAATAATCTAAAGGATTTTCGGCAATGAATACATGAAAAAAAGGACACTGAAACCCAAAGGATAAACGAAATGCGGAGAAGTTTGAAAAACGGCGGTAAAATATCGTAACGGGAACTGGACACGGAAGTCCCTGTCGGTGCTCTGGTGAACCCCGGTTTCTATCAGCACGTAGCGCATGCGCGGGCTGATCTTCTGGTAAGAGTATCCATTTTGGTCACATGTGAGTATTTCGAGCTGCTCCCGATTTTCGTGATAACTAATGGTGCTAATTGATTAATAACTTGCGGAAAGTTAATTATTTAACAGTGATATCACGCCTGGTTCGTATACCCGTTCAAGTGTTGATTAATATTTCGAATAAACATCGAAATCGTCGGCCGTACCTGTCGATGACAACGGGCCGATGGCAATGTGGCTTCTCGCATTCTTTCCCGCCATGTTAACACTTATTCTGGTTAAATACGGGATAAATCACCTCCAAACACCCCCCGATACAACCGCATAAAAACCGGCGTTAAATATCCATCAAATTCCCCCCCAAAAAAATTCACTCCGTAACGTCGATACCAACCGCCCGTCGCCCCTAATGTATTCTTTGGTTAAGCCGTCCCACACCGTCTCTCTGTGTGTCTGTGACAAATTCCGGCGAAATTTTTCTCACCACCTTTGTTGCACCGAGTCGCTATTATTTCTTACGCTCGAGTTTGGTACTTCCTCGAACAATCTGGGCTCTGGTTCCTTCCAAAAATCCCCGAATGTTTAATATTTCCGTCAATATGCCACATGGCTAAACGCCGCCGTTCGTTCGTTCGTCGCCGCTCTCTCTCGATCCGAGAGAAAAGCGTATATCGCTAGTCACTCCTCATGCACTCATGCCTAATTAGAGGTCAAGTTAAAACCTGCACAAAGCTCGAGTGCTTCGTTCCATCGGTTGTATTGAAATTTGCAAAAGTAGTCGGATTTATATCTTCTTTGTTGCAATTTAAATCCGCAATTTCGAACAAGTTCAAGTTTTTTATCGGTATAATCGCTCAACTTTTTTATTTTTTTCTTCATCTCCGACTGCAGACTCACGCGATTTGCCCATATGTTCGCGATAATTTACAACGCTCTTTTTTTTTGCTTATTATTCGCGAATCACAAGCGACAAAATGGAAATAATCACCTTATCGCTATGTACATGTATATTGCCCCTATTTCGAGGCTTTCTTTTTAATACCTACCATTTCTATAGTCACACTGACGTACCGTTCGATCTTGCTGTTTGTTGTTGATGTTCTATTTTTCGTTTCTACTATTTCTCCAATCTTAGCAGCCACAATCTTGGTTTCTTCAATCTTGTCAATTTTTCGATACTTGAAAAACCAAAGAAACAAATATTTCGGCATTTTTTGTATCCAAAAGTCTAAATGGAGGAAAGAATCACTCTCGAAGTATGTCGCATCACCTTTCGATCACTCTTGCCTCCGAAGTGAGCCAATATGCACATTTTTAGGTCGCCTTGGGCATTAGTTTCACTCCGACGTCGAAATTTGAACTTGAATCACAATCGTTACCTTCTAATAGGCCCAAAAATGTCAATAACAACAATTTCATCAGCAAAGGTCGTAACTCGGGTTCTCATATCACCTTATCCTGTGATCCGGGTGAATTTCATGTCATTTACTGGCTTCGTTTTCATCGAATTGCACCAAACATTGAAGATAGGCGTGTTCCGCCTCTTTTCTCTCATTCTCATTGTTAGTTGCTGATTGTTTATCAACTCGTTGTCAAATCTTATCCACCGATTAGAAAAATTGAGAAGAGATAAGAATCACAGAAGAATTTATCTACCCGAAGTAGCAACTGACTCGAATTCATCATTCGTCGAGTTTTATTCGAAGAGAACAAAAACAAAAACTACTTTTTGGGGGAAAAAGTCGATCTTCCGAGGTAAAACTTTCAAGCGCACCTCGGATGAACGAAATTATAGACAGTAGGAATACCTAAAATGTGTGCGAAGCGCTCAAATGACTGTTAATTTGTCATTTGCTAGAATTTAGCATTTGAAACGATAACAAAAAGATGGATTTCGTACTTCAAAGATGAGAGCTGTTCATTCTCAGAGTCACAGCATCACTATGTGATTCTGGGAACGGACAATTCATCTTCGTGAAGAGAAATTTGATGAACAGTTTTCTCTTCAGACCTCCCCAAATCCAACATGGCAGACATCGAGGATACTCATTTTGAGACCGGTGACTCCGGGGCCTCTGTGACCTACCCCCAACAATGTTCGGCGCTCCGCAAGAACGGGTTCGTCATGCTTAAAGCCCGTCCTTGCAAGATAGTCGAGATGTCTACATCCAAGACAGGGAAGCACGGTCACGCCAAGGTCCATCTGATAGGTATCGACATATTCACATCAAAGAAGTACGAAGATATCTGTCCATCCACGCACAACATGGACGTACCGTTCGTCAAGCGAGAGGATTATCAGGTAGACTCGGACGCCCCTGGCTCGCCCCACACCCGATACCCTCGGATCAAATACCGTTGGCACTAATATGCTTTATATTTCGTCAGTTGACGGACATTTCTGACGACAGCTATCTGTCCCTCATGGCCGACAACGGAGACATACGTGAGGATCTTAAAATTCCAGACGGAGAATTGGGCGCTCAATTGCGCGCCGATTTCGACGCCGGCAAAGAACTGCTCGTGAGTATTTGTCCAGTCGAACGCTTCTTCGGCAGGAAAACAATAAAAAAAGTTGCACAAGACCTTCGATTCTTTGGTCATTTTGCATCCCGTATCCTAAAAAATTTTAAGGAGCCTGTAACAAGACCTCGAGAGTTTTTGCAAGAGTTTTTATTTTTCTAGAGGAAAAAGACAAACAAAAAGCCACTTGGTCACATATTGCGTTTGCAGAAAAGAAAGAGGAACAACATATGATCAACATATGCAACGGCAGCTGTGTCATATTGATTTTTCTTCTCTCTTTCCTTACTTTCGTCGTTTTTATTTTACACAACACACGCAACAATTTGATTCTGCATTATCTTTTTTCTCTTTTCTTTTTCTAGTGCACTGTTCTCAAGGCCTGCGGCGAAGAGGTGGTTATCGCAATTAAAACCAACACTGCCCTCGACAAATAATTGTGTTCAGTTAACGACAACAATCCTCATTAACCGCTGGACAACAAATAAAAATTACATTTGGGATCGTGATATACAATCGGTACGACGGAGAGCTTAGAGTACCGAGCGGAACGATCGCCAACTTGAAATTAAAAATAAAATTAAAAAAAACAGCAGCTTCACATGCCACAGCCCAGCCCCAGCCAAAGCCAGCGGTGAAAAAAAAAAGAATGAAAGAAAAGAAAAAAACAAACAAACAAACGAAATGGAAAAAAATTTGAATATAAAAATAAAAGAAAAAAGAAAAAAAAATACACAAAAAAAGCAAGAAAACAAAAGAAAACTTTTTTCATCAAAGTAACATCTACTTACTTATTTACTTACTTAGTTATCATTATCTATACCAACAACCAATCATCGGATACACGAAACGAAACAATATGATAAATATTATGATTATGATAATTTTTTTTTTTTTCTTTTTTAATTATTATTATTATTCGTTAAGCTATGTAAGTTGAGAAAAGAAAAGATTTAAAGAGGAACAAAAAATCTAGAATTCGTTTCTAGTTTTTAAGAATCGGATTGGAAGAACAATTAATCGTAACACATACACCTCTCAATAATACGTTGTTTGTTATACACGAATATAATAAGGGCGGATAGATATTTCCACCAAATAAAGGGTTGACCGAACGAAGATGAAGACGAGATAAAAAAAAAATAAAATTTACATTTAAAAAAAAAGCCTTCGGAAATCTTTTGGGTCTTTTTTCTTTTCTTTTCTTTTGATTCTTTTTTTTTCTCTTTTTTTCTTACTCTCTCTCTCTTTTGAATATACAATGAAAGTTGAATGTGAGCTGCGACGAAATCTAATCTTACTCTCTTAATTATTCTTATATAAATTGCCTAATAAAAATATGCACGACAAATTAGATAGGTGGTTAAACAAAACAAAAAATAATTTTTTTTTTTTTTTAGAATGAATTCATCAATTGATGATAATGATTTAAATATATAATTAATCAACAATTATAGTTTTATGAATATTTGTTTCTTTTTTTTTTTCTTTTTCTTTTAATACTAAAAACAAGAAATATTGCTTCGATACACATCCGACTTTTCAAATATAATTTTGAATGCATTTAATACATTGATTATCGATTTTTTTTTCTCCCTATTTTCGATAGTATTTGAGTGTTTTTATTTTTTATTTTCCTACCGTACTTGCATATATACCTGTCATGATGATATATATATATATATATAAAATGAAAGGAAACAAAAATGAGGAACAAGTAATTTCGTTCACCCACATTGATTATAATATAATTGAATGACGTGTTTTACTTGAAAAATGATGGGAAGAAACAAAAGCTAATTAAATCCAAGATAAGAATAGTTGGCAAAAAAAATTCGGGGGGGGGAAATGAATTATTGTTCGATACAGAAGAAGAAATATAAAAATGTTCCCTCGTACAATAAGACGTAAAAAAGAAGCTTGTGAAATCTTACTAAATAGATTTTAAGTGCAATAAACAAAAAGCTTAGTAATACTATGAACGTATTTTTGAAAAAAAAAAAAAAAACCAGTTAAAAGAAAAAATCCGTTTCAGTTCTTTTGTTTCTCAAATTTTTCTTTTTTTTTTTATTCATTCTATTCAGTATTTTTCAATTTTATTTCAAATCGCTAGATTAAACACTCAAATTTATACATTTTTGAATCTTATTCTTTTTCTTTTAAGTTTGCGGAAAAATCGTTAAACACCAATCATTAGAATTACTAAAAGCTGAAAATTGCGAGGAAAAAAAAACTAAGAAATTGTTCAATTTAATTAAATTGAAGGAAAATAAACGAGGGAGGGTAAAAATAGGCAAATATTTTGTCTAGTATAATTTTCGATTACATATTAATTGCGTTTTATCTTCGGTTAAAGTAGATTTCTTTTTTTTACAGTATCATTATAGCCTGAACCTGAACTTTATCAATCATTAAATTTATTACAATTTTTTTTTAGGTACAGGTTCAACGTTTCCTCGCGCAAAATATTTGTCTCTCTCTCTCTCTCTCTCTCTCACACACACGATCATGTGGTTAATTAAGAATTAGTATAGGAGCTAAAAAAAGGCGACGAAGCTAAAAACTGTATTTGAAGAAAAAAATAATGATAAAAGGAAACAAAATAAGAAGAAAAAAAATTAGCTATAATATAAACTAAGGAAAAATGAGGAAAGAAGAAGAAAAAAAACCTCATTATCCGAGTAAAACGTATGTCTATGATAACAGGTATGCTACATGGTGGACCAGGGTTCATATTACACAAAAATACCTACCTACCTACCTACGTTTAGTTTGCATTGAATATGTGCTTTGTTATTTAACTAGTACGTATATTATTATAAAACTTGAAAAAATATGACAAAAAAAAAGGAGCGAAAATAAGAAAAATGACGACAATTAAAATTATTTATTTCTTGAATATTATAGATAAAAATTGAACATACCTGAGACGAGGTCAGGTATAACAAAAAAAAAACAAAAAAAACTGATAATAATAATAAAGTATCTAAATATACAACTCAACAAATTTTTTCAAACTTCACACTTTGAGTTTTACGATTATTGCGATCTTTAATTTAATTTTGTATTCTTCAATTCTCTTTGTCATCGACCTGAACTGAAACTAAAAAATCGGCTTCGCTTCACGGTGAAAAATATTTGGGTCTTCTGTGCGTCGTAGGTAGGCTGTGAAAGAAATAAGATGAAAAATGATAGTTTCTTTGAATAAATATCACATTGCGTTGATAATGATCCTGAAATAAAAATTACTCGTAGTCCTGGATGTTTGTGTAAGTAATGTGTAATAATTAAAAAATACATATTTGTTGTACAATCCCATCAGCATGAAAATCCAAGGAGTATTATCTATCGAAATCGAGCACTTCTTGGCTTATTAATAATTTATCATTGATAATATTGCATTGATTGAAAAAGGGGCTTTGGAGACAATAATGCTACACTTGTTGCTAATAATAATTATCATTCGATATCATAATTTCATGATTTAACTGCTCATTCGTTATGCTACTGGTGCCTCAAATTATTAATCAAAAAAAAAAAAAAGACTACAGGTCTATGATTATTAATAATAAAATAATTTTTTTTTGTCATCGTGGGGCGAAATTGATATTAAATTAATATAATCATCAACATCTTACTACGTATTGAAACATCACTGATTGTGAAGTTGACTGTCACAGTCTTCTTTTTTTTTAATTATTAGGGTTAATTGATTTTTTTTTTTACAATTATTAAATTATGAAGTAAGAATGAACGTTTCTTTCAAAATGCTACTTGACATGTATTACAAATAATCAACGTCACTGGAGTTATTTTCAATCTCCTAAGATGAAAGTTGAATTTGAAAAACTGAGTAAAATTTTCAGGGAATTTTTACTGCAACAGGCTCATATGTGATTTTCTCACAAGTTCTTAGCTTTGGGTGGCATGAAAAAAAAAAAAAATCAATCTAAATTGGTCCAATTTTTAAATTTAAATTTTTCTCCTAAATTATTGACGCTTCCCTGTTATTATTCATCAACATTGATTCCTAATTTTGGTGCATTCGTTATGATACGAATAAAATATACCAATAACTATAGGCTATAGGTTTAGGGAGATTGAAATGACTGTATGATAAACAATTGGTCTATACTTGAAGAAAAAACAAACCGAAATATCTCGTTCCCGAAATTTAATAAACTTTAATTGAGGGGGTTGGTTCACAAAGGGTACAAAAAAGCGAGAAAACTATCATTTCCTGCTCACGTCATTATACTACCCATTTTTAGTCTGACCCTTTCAATTATGATATGGTCGCAATATGTAATTATATTATACTACAGTCGCGACGCAACAGGGATAATAAATGATTGTAATGAAGCAAACGTTTAATTGTTTCTATACAACATGTATTACGACTTATTAGAGTATACGTATACAAATGGAAGATGGATTAATTACAACTAATGCTGAACCAGTAATAAATTGAAACACTATATATTGTCCTGTGCATAATACTTGTGGGAATAAATAAATGTGATTATTTGCTCCTCGACCTGGGTATACGCTAAGGGTCAAGAACTAAGATTCTCTTTTCAAATTTTCGATAGAATATCCTCGAGCTTGATTTCAGTTCCGCATTCGTTTCATTATACCAAGTATAATAGGTATAATAATTAAATAATACTAATCGTGAACAACTGTACAACGATATCTCAAGATTTTAAACTCCCATCAGTCTTCGCCACTGTTACAAATAATTCTTGGTAAGCATCATCTCGATCCAGTCAATGTAGGTTTATTCTTAATTCTAGTTTGCCGTTATAACATCAAAATGTCATATTTATCAACTTATGTGTGTGAATTTTTCAATACAAAGTCATTCTTCATCTCCAGTATACGAAATTGAATGAAAAAATAAGATGTTTGAATCGTGAGATTGTTCAGCGCCTGATAGCGAGCAACCGGGCATGCGCGATCGTCAGCGCCTGATAGCAGGCAACCAGGCTTGCGTCATCGCCAGCGTCATCTATCGATGCTTCAAAGGAACCAGAGCGCTACATTATCAACCACACAATGTAACGCCATCTGTTGACTACTTGAGAAACTTTTGCGATCGAATTTAAGGCGGTGCTGTACTCGACCTTCACCGACACTCGGATATCAAGCTCTTCAAATATCTCAGCCCACGAAACTAAATCCCAAAAAAATAGATTCGGAGCGGAATTCTACATGCAATTCCGAAAAAATACGTGCAAAAATGAAGAAATGGCATCAACTCTGAGTAATTTCGTACACTTCAAGCCATTTCTTCATTTTTGCATGCAAAAATATTTCACTTTCATGCATTTGTTCGGAATTGCATGTAGAATTCCGCTGGGAATCTATTTTTTGGGATTTAGTGACGTGGGTTGAGATATTTGGAGATATCCCAGTGTCGGTAAAAATCGAGCACAGCAGCATACTGTAGTCAGTCTACCGTTCAAGTAGCCGCGTCACTCATTTCCACTGATATCAAAACCTACGCGTAACAGAAGCGAAAAAGAACATGACAGCGAAAGCACCTACATCCCAAAATATCTATGTTTCACGCAACAATAACGATAAAATCCTTGTTCCTACCTAAAATGTTAATGGCCGCGACGAACAAGGAGTTCGTCATTATTGTTACCTGAAACAAAGATATTTTGGGACTTGTTAGGTGTTCAGAATTTCATATAGAATTGCGCTATCATCTTATTTTTCGCTTCCGTTACGCGTAGGCTTTAATATCAGTGAAAATAAGTGACGCGACTACTTGGTTGGTAAAGATTGACTATAACATACGCTTAAGACTCTGAGCTCCGTCGGTACATGTATTCACTCTAACCACGCGCCCTTTGTTACCGACTGAGCCACGAGTTCGAAGATAATCCGCTAGATGGAGCAAACTGAGACACAGAAGTGGTGCCATCTGTTGTCCGTCTCGGATATCATCGGATTCTGAAAATTACCGTTCTCTGTCGGTATGTGAGACAGCCTCACGTATACATCGCACGCGTGTTTACGATGCATTCCCTAACCTCAAATTTTAACTCAATAAATTAGAAGTCTGAATGAAAGACGCTATAATTGTCAGTTTATTAAGTTTATAGTCAGTTTTTGATCAAAATGGAAGCGAAGGATGAACCAATAGTTTGCGTACCAGGTAAATTATGACCTTATTTCTCGTCTTTAGAGACAAATGGCTCTGAAAACTGTAACGTGAAATAACCTAACCTAATTAAAAAACGAAAAAAAATCTTTAGGGCTGTTTGTAATATTTTTCTTCTACCTCATGCAGGACAGAGGCTCTGCTTGTCGGACAAAATTAACGTTCCTGGACCTGGAACTTACGAACAGCACGGATACATATATTCAAAACTAGCCGGCGTAGTGAATCTAGTAAAAAATGATCCTGTAAGCCCTGAATGCTTCTATTCATCGATTCAACGGTAAGAAAGATACTATAATTCTTATTTCTTTACAGACTTGCACGATAGAGGTTCACGGCATGAGAGAACAGAGCATCGTCCCAGCGCCCGGAGACGTTGTTACGGCTATGGTCATGCTCGTTAATCAAAGATTTTGTAAATGCGTCATAAAATGCATAGGCGACGTTGTATTGACGAGACCATACAGAGGAATACTGAGGAAAGAAGATGTCAGAGCCACTGAAAAAGACAAAACTGAAATGTACAAATCATTCAGACCCGGGGATATCATTTTAGCCAGAGTCGTATCCTTGAAATTAACAATTATCATTAAAAATTCATTGTTCAATAATTTCTCTTTCTTCTTCCAAAAATTGAATTACAGCTAGAAAAATAAACTGGCTGTTGATTTCATCATATTTTGAGAACGTTTTTTCAGTTAGTTGGAATTTTCATTATTCTAGCCAACAGTCTTCAGCTTGACGATCCAAAGTCTTATCTTCTTCTATATTTTCCTGAACGCTTAATCATCATTCAGTTACCTCTGACCGAAGTTCACACTTATCAACTCACCACGGCAGAGAATGAACTCGGAGTTGTTATAGCACACAGCGAAGAAGGCAAGGAAGAGTATTTTATACGTCTGAAACGTTGTCAATTACAGAAGAATTCGACAAGAGGGTCTTTGGACCCTAGAATTTCGCTCAAATTCTTCAAATAGTCTAGTTTTCGTCTTTTATCAGATCCTTATCACTGGAAACTAGACAAAAACAGAGAACCGCGATGTCTCTCTTTGGGAATTTGTATTACAATTTGTCTGATCACATAATTTTATGAATACTCCGATATCTCGATGTTCTCAATAATCTAACTTATTAAAAATATTGATTTCAGGAGTTTCTATGGTACCAGTAAGTTGGACGGAAATGCAGTGCCCGAAAACGTTGAACAAAGAATTTCGCAAAGTAGCTAAAGTCGTACCGGAACATGTAATTAACGAGAAATAAAGTTTCTACAGTATTTTTCAATCATAGAATATTTTCTTGGTGGATCAAACTACCAAGGAACCAAAAGCCTCGGAGTCTAAGCATATAATTTGCATCGGAGGATATGGTAGCGGAGTAACAGACACACAAATGGTCACAAGCGTGAATTTTACAGTGTATTATAACGCTGCAAGCTATTACATTATTTGGAATTTTAATCACTTATATCTAATTACGTATAATATATACAATTTCATCGCTTCCATCATTATCATTATCATTTTATGTTAGTTCGTATTATTCTTTCCTGCGATTGATAAGCTATTACATAATATGTGTATATTGTACATTGCTAGGAGATAAATGCACTTCAATCGACTGTGGGATAAAATATGAATCAATGCAGAACGCAGAAAAGTCGATTAAAAATTTACTAGCTCCAAACGAACTAAAAAAAAAAAACAAGTTTGAAAAAATTATGATATAAAAAATAGGATTATGGCTGATAAAAATTAATTCTTGCATTTCTGTTCAATACTTGAAACCTGATATCATCGGTCTGTGTTCTATAAACATTTGAATTTTTATTTCATCGATCGAAGAAGATGAGATATCGTATTTCTATTTATAGATTACGTTAAACTATAGCGACTGTTATTATACTGATGAAAAGCAACAAAATAACGATCCAATATCCGCAGGTTCGATCTTTGCGGTCGATTAAACCGACCTGACGCGTTCCTGATATCAGTCGTTGATCTACTCTCTCCATATCAGCGGCCAAATCGTCGATTATCTCTGTAAAATACATCGATAATCAAATTTCACCAAGTTTTGGCCAGACACCTGTGCGATTAACGAGAAAAACAATCATTAAATCGTCGATTGATCGAAAAAACGATTCAATTCATCGAGCAATCGAGCTTTTCTATTTATATGAAACAACGATCAATCGATCTGTGGAAGAAAAAATTGAATTACCGATCGATCTACGAATCGACGTTTTAAACTAATGTGAAAATCGATTTTGTTCGATATTTTCTTCGATTAATCGATTAATCGACGTTGCAAATCGATTTTGTTCGATATTTTCTTCAATTAATCGATTAATCGACGTTGCAAATCGATTTTGTTCGATATTTTCTTCAATTAATCGATTCATCGACGTTGCAAATCGATTTTGTTCGATATTTTCTTCGATTAATCGATTAATCGACGTTGCAAATCGATTTTGTTCGATATTTTCTTCGATTAATCGATTCATCGACGTTGCAAATCGATTTTGTTCGATATTTTCTTCGATTAATCGATTTATCGACGTTGCAAATCGATTTTGTTCGATATTTTCTTCAATTAATCGATTAATCGACGTTGCAAATCGATTTTGTTCGATATTTTCTTCGATTAATCGATTTATCGACGTTGCAAATCGATTTTGTTCGATATTTTCTTCGATTAATCGATTTATCGACGTTGCAAATCGATTTTGTTCGATATTTTCTTCAATTAATCGATTTATCGACGTTGCAAATCGATTTTGTTCGATATTTTCTTCGATTAATCGATTTATCGACGTTGCAAATCGATTTTGTTCGATATTTTCTTCGATTAATCGATTTATCGACGTTGCAAATCGATTTTGTTCGGTATTTTCTTCAATTAATCGATTTAATAACGTTTTAAATAGATTCTCGTTGAGTATTTTCTCCAATTAATCGATTTACCCACGCTTCGGATTGATAGAAAAATCAATCGGTCGATTAATCGCATGAACCAAGGAACATGGGCCTGATTTTGATAAACGATGGGATGATAATTTATGATGAAAGAAACGAAAGCACAGTAGTTTGATTGTAACGAACGATAATTACCATTCTGATGATCGACTTCGTTGCTAATCGTGTTCGCAATTTCTTTCTGGCGAGAAATTACCTTGGACAGTGCTTCGAGACCCTCGTCTTGTTCTGTTTATAACAGGATTAGAGCATTAAAACCATGTTCTGTTACTCACACATGGTGGCCACTTTTTTTCGGGAAAAAAATTCCCTGACTTTTCCCTGACTTTCCCTGACTGGTTGATCAATTTTCCCTGACCGAAATTCTAATATTGTGTCAACTAGTGCTACAAGATAATACCCCTAATTGCTTGATTTCATTTCGATGCAAATTGATTAGGAAATCCAACAATGTTCGGAAAAATTATATCGCGTGTCTAATGACATGAGGACGTAAGCGCCATTATACGACGTTTTGCTGTTTATAATGGCATAAAGTCGTATAATTTTTTTTTTCACGCCAATCGCTCTGAAAACGTTCCAAACCTATAGATCAATTGAAATTACGAGATCGAAAAATGTAAGTGCAAAAGGTCGTAAGTTGGGCGCTTACGACCTTCTGCAGTTACCTATGAATATTTTTATCGAAATTTTCGAAACGACGTCGATTTCGATTTTTCTTTGCGTTTCACGAGTTTTTACGGCTATTTGAAAAAATCGTGAAAAAAAAATTTGAAAAAAATTGGCGCTTACGACCTTCTGCAGTTACCTATGAATATTTTTCATCGAAATTTTCGAAACGACGTCGATTTCGATTTTTCTTTGCGTTTCACGAGTTTTTACGGCTGTTTGAAAAAATCGTGAAAAAAAAAATAAAAAAAAATTGGCGCTTTAAGGGGCCGTCCATTTATTACGTAAGACGTTTTAGGGGGGGGGAGGGGTTCAACATTTCTTACTTAGTCTTACTTGGGGGAGAGGGGGACTCTGAAGACATCTTACGTAAGATTTTTCTTTTCTTTTTAATCGGAAATCAGCTCGACATTGCGCCAAAATTTCCCTAGGCCCCACGTCTGTCACGATTTTTGTAATCACTTTGAATATTTCAGGTACTTATTCAATCTTACGTAAGATTTCTGGGGGAGGGGGGGGACTTTGCAATTCTTACGATTTCTTACTGAGGGGGGAGGGGGGGTCAAAAATGGGCGAAAGTTGTCTTACGTAATAAATGGACGGCCCCTTACGACCTTCTGCAGTTACGTACGAATATTTTTTATCGAAATTTTCGAAAGGACGTCGATTTCGATTTTTCTTTGCGTTTCACGAGTTTTTACGGCTATTTGAAAAAATCGTGAAAAAAAATTTGAAAAAAATTGGCGCTTACGACCTTCTGCAGTTACGTACGAATATTTTTTATCGAAATTTTCTAAACGACGTCGATTTCGATTTTTCTTTGCATTTCACGAGTTTTCACAGCTATTTGAAAAAAACGTGAAAAAATTTTTTTTTTTTAATTGGCGCTTACGACCTTCTGTTTTTATTTTGTTTTTTAATCTTCCTTAAAAATTGTAATGAAAGAACGACGTATCCGCCCAACTTACGACCTTATGCACTTACATTTTTCGAACTCGTAATTTCAATTCATCGATACGTTTTGACCGTTTTCGGAGCGAATGACGTGAAAAAAAAAAAAATTATACGACCTTTTGCCACCAAAATCGCGTTTTTGGCGCTTACGACCTTATGCCATTAGTCACGCGATATGACATTTTTTAAATTTCTTGCCAAATCATTTACGACACGTTAGCAATTTCTTTTACTTTTTCCCTGACCAAGTTTGAAATTCCCTGACATTTCCCTGATTCCCTGACCAATTTTTGTTTTCCCTGACATTTCCCGGTTTTCCCGGTTTTCCCTGACCGTGGCCACCATGTTCTGTTACTCACAATACTCATAGATACTGTAGTAACAATTCCATTGAACATGGAACAATTTACCTTGCTGCAATCTCTGTTTTTGGGTCTTTAAATCCTCAACAGAAACCCTTATGTCGATAGGTTGATCGTCGTCCTCGTCCAAACCCCAGCTGGTCGTTCCCATGTCCGCAAACGCCGAGGAATTCGTTTGCAGTAGTCTAGCGCGATCCGCGGCCAAACTGTTGCCACGCGCGTTGTAGATTTGCTGAAGCTGAACGTCTTTACTCTGCAATTGCTCGATTCGACGAAATCTCCGCTCAGCTTCCTCCGCGGTTCTGAATTTTACAGTAGCTAAGGAACTTTGAATCATTTGAATCGTCGTTGGCTCCGATTTCGAACTAACAGAGCTTTGCGTCAATCTATTCGCGATTGTGAGAGCAAGGATACATCGACCGGAGCCTCGAATCCTCCTCTACCTTCGTTTTCAACTGTTCAACCTCTCCGCTGTACTGTTTCATGCGGAGCCTGATGTTCGCCGATAGACTGGCGTAGTTCTGGGAACTTTTTAACTCCCTGTTCCGCGTCGTTAGCTGCTCCATTATCTCGCGGAACAACTTCTCGCAGGACTCGTGCTCCGCGAGCCTAAGGGAAGGCGTCAATTTACAGATAATTAAGAATATCATCTCCTGATCAAGTTGAGCAAATTGAATAAACGACTCAAAGAACCGAGAAACTGGAAGAGAAGTTCATATTTTCACATCTTCTTGTTCAATGTTTAACGGCTCGGGAAAAGCAAGAAATGTAGAAGATGCAATGGTGGAAGAGTGAAGGTTAATAATTCTAATCGGAGATCTTTGATGGCCTGAGCATAGAAATCGAAGACAAGTTTCATCGTTATCTATCGGATGCGTTAAACAAGGCAACGGCAACGGCGATGTGACTCTGAAATACACCCAATATAGTCATGTGCCTCTTATCTGCGGAATTCGTTCAGATTCGAACATTTTTCCTCATAGTTAAAGCATATAATAAGAATATATGTATGTTGACGATAATTACACTTCATTGGATAAAAATGAGTGAATAATTAATTTTAAGAATTGATAAACAAAGATAAGAAGTGTTTTAAAATGAAAATATTTACACAAGGAGAGTAAATAATTGTAGCGATCTGTCAAATACGAGCTCCGCTCGAATCCTAACCTCTTAGTGAAGGGTAATCCGTCTATTCCGGGAGTCAGAGGACGATATACTCGAGAAAAATTGGTTTCAGTAGACAGTGAATGATATTTAAACTCGTGAAGATAATTTATTCCGAATTTATCGAAATGGAAGGTGGATATTTGATGAAAACTTACCACGGATCGTTGTCTTCGATGTTGATGAGCGCCATTTTAAAAAAACTGTCATTAGCAGACGACGAGAGACAACATTATCCCTTATTTCAAACCAACTAAGAATATCTCACAATCATTTTTTGGTTAACTTCAATATTTATTTCGATTTCCATTCGATATTTTCTACGTCAATTCCTTTTTTTTTTAAATTTCGAATGTGTTAATCACATCGGTGTGTTCCACAGAGTCGCGAATCACTTTCGACTAATGACTACATAGCGCGTGAACGCGAAAAGCGAAGGCTGAAAGCGTCGGACTTGCCTCTACCTATACCTACCATCGACTATATGACGCTCCGAAAATTATGAACCTAGGATAATAAGTCCGACAGACTCGGAGGGCTTCGTCTATCCGGTCTACTGATATACAGGGAGAGTTATCTCCGGGTCTGAATGAGGGAGGGGCTTATCTCTGCTGATACTCCGCCCATTGGCGTATCACAAACTGTTATAAAAATCCAAGTTTTCTTAAGTATCGACGGCTTCATGTAAACTTAGATTTTGATAACAGTTTGCGATACGCCAAGGGGCGGAGCATCAGCTGTGATAAGCCCCTCCCTCGTTCAGACTCGGCGGTAACTCACCCTGTGTATTAATACCATACACTAGATAGAGGATCACGTATACTTGTAGTCTAAGGCCGTGTTCCGAAATTCGCTGCTAGCGCTGAAAATCTTGTCAGAGAGAGACGGAGCTCACCAAAAATCCAGCTGTATGACAAAGACACAAGACTGATGACGGTACTGCCAGCTGGTTTCGGAACTCAGCCATCGACATTGAAGCGCGGGAGATTCAAATCGTGTTCAACTAAGAACGATTGTAAGATAATTTTAGTCCATAACTAGATAATTTAGCAATTAACTACATAAAAAATCAAAAAAATGTTCTCCCGCAATCTTTAGGGTCATATCAGCTTTACTTATCACACATTTCCCCATATTTGAGTAAACAAATGACGTCACGAGGTCTGGTCGGACTACAAAGATGGCGGCTGTTTAACAGCTTCATAGGTCCATGGCTCGGTCCTAGTATTCCTTTGTCCATGGACGGAGCTGAGGAGCATATGGGGCATTCAACGTCAACTCGACCAGTGTTAAACCCCGACAATCTCAAAATGATTCCATGTTTTTTTCAAACATTTTACTCAGTAAAAAATGCGTCTTACATTTTTTTAAAGATTTTTTTTCACCCAATTCGGAATTTTTCAAACGTTCTTCCTAAACGGGGGCTGTTTTTTGTCATCCACTGAATTTTTTCAAATTTTTTTCAAATTAAAATAAAGGCATTTTCCATCAACTTAAAAAATTTGTAACAAATTAACCGATTGATGGAAAAAATCTGAAAAAAATTCAGGCGGCGTTGTTTACCGAGTAGAATGTTAGAAAAAAACATGTAACGATGTTGAGATTGTCGGGGTTTAACACTGGCCGCGTTGGCGTGGAATGCCCCATACATATCAGTGATCCGGTCCGAATGAACCGTGTTTACGGAACACCTTGATGGACATACGTACAAGCACGAAGGCCGCGCGCGCTCAGTGTGACAAACATAGCAAACAATATCGCGATCATACCATCTCGCGTTTTTTGTTTTTGTTTTCAATACGCGCGTGCTTAAAAAAAAAAAAAAAGTTTCTCTGATCGATTGTTTGACAACAATATAAGTAAAAAAACGTTGATAAATATGATCAAAAAAAGGAAAAAATGATCGGAGTGAAATGAACGTCGATTTACGCAGCACGCAGGCGCGCCAACATCGAGGTCACGCACACTCAGACAGCAGACTCAGTCATAGGCCGAACGAAAGGAAGGAGAGGAGATGTCAGGACAACTCAGTAGAGTCCGGGTATAGGACGACGCAGATATTTTTCAGTGACAGCAGTCGGGTGATTTTTCGTTAATTGACCGCAGTGAAACCCCAGGATATCAATACAGCGTTTAAAAATAAAAAATGTGGGTTCTATCGTCGACGGCAATAAGTGGCGACGCTCGTTTGACCATCGAGTCGATATAATCGCGGGTTGCGTTCAACTCGTTCCGCGAACAACAGTGGTTTTACCTCCATCGGATTCAGTGTGTGCTTCCTTTTTCCCCGTTTTTGTTCAGACAACAGAGCTGAGAGAGCGTTTCGTGGAAAACGAGAGGTGACGAGAGGTCTTATATTATATTTCACTCCATTTTCTAACAATACCATTTCCCCTGTAAAGTATAAAAATTATTCTACACGGATCGCTGACTCGTTGCGATTCGTAGATAAGGAATCAGATCCGTACGCTATACGCGTAACTACGTTCAGGCTCTCCTCCTTTCATATCTATCTCGACCGGGGTTACAACCGAGCTACGTGATCCGTAGTCCGTACGTAACGGTGAAACGTCTCGTAAACAAAATCCGCGTCGATCGCATCCATGGGGTTGACGCGGTGATGAAGACT
The DNA here is from genome assembly GCA_018257835.1 of Euura lappo. Classification (NCBI taxonomy): domain Eukaryota; kingdom Metazoa; phylum Arthropoda; class Insecta; order Hymenoptera; family Tenthredinidae; genus Euura; species Euura lappo. The sequence goes on along the minus strand of JAEUYN010000480.1, from coordinate 119,210 downwards.
ACGACCCCGCGAGTAAAAATAACACTGTTATTATGGATAATATTGATTTTTATCTTACTCACGGGGTCGCCTCACTCGAGCAGTAGACACTCCATGGTGTTCTAATCTAACATAATAAATCGGGGAAAAAAAAAAAAGGTCGACGGTCTTTTTATCTAACAGCACCTTTCGAATTCGCGTAACCTTGATATATATGTATACAGGATTTTATAGGCTTTATAAAGTAGTTTTTTCGTTGCATACTCGCAATATGGTAAAAATTGGATCCTTTATCGGAGAATTGATTATATATTATGGAATTATTTTTATGAATTGAATTATGATTATTATCGATCGATGATAGCGTAATATAAATGAAAAACAATAATAATATATTTATAATTCTATATTCATGGGTCACAATTAGTGTGACATTGTCAATAACAAATTTATTATACCGTACCGTACATGATAAAACAGTGTCGTCTGTAGGTTCAAAACATTGTTTACGAAATGAACAAAAACGAAAAAAATCGAACACCAATTTTTTTCTATTTTTTTTTCTGTCCTAAAATCTTCCAGAATCGATACTTTTTCTACGACAATTGATTAATCGTCATTCCGGATGAAAAATATCAACTATTTTTTGTTACAATATAACCCAAAGGAAAATTGAAACGAATTTTTATCCAACTGTTAGAAGAATTTACTTAGAATTCAAAGATATGAAAACTCTTTCGAGTCCCGGAGACGAGAATTCTGTTTAATAACAATAATTATTATTATTGTGTGAATGGTACAAAAACAAAAAACAAAAAAAAAATACTTTGGTTCTCAATTTTCAACAATATTTATTTCTACTTTCTTTTTATTGTCTGTTCAATTTGTAATAATCGATCGACAATCAAAAGATCTTCTTGTTTCTCTCGTTGAAGAAAGATACATGATACAGAGCACATGGAATCATGATCTCGTAGTCCTAGCGTCTCGAGGAAATAATATAGTAAGAAATAAAGACCCAAGATTGATGGAAATCGACTGTTAACTCAGTCAATGATAAATAATCTTTATTGATAGAAGATGACGTAAGGAGTTTAATACAGCAGTAAATGAAATCACTTCTATATATGAATCTTTACATTTATATTCAGTTTCCCGATCTCCTCCGCGAAGATTATTCTTCCAGAAATTCTTAATCCCTCGGATAATAAAAACAACACGCGGAATATTCAGTAACAATTGACTCGGTCGCTTATCTTATCTGATCTCCGACTGCCAGCTGTCTGAGTTTGATTAGTCATAATTTTTATTCAAGAAACTTCTGACCAGCCGAAAAAACACGAATCGACTCCCTCGCGACTGTTTTTCAAACTGATTATTGGAAAAGTGAAGAATTCGATACACTTTGTTGTTCCGATAAGGAACACAGCTGGAATCGACTCTGTTAGATGCTAATCTTCGTGTGTCCGTCAAGTACTGCACGATTTTAAAACTTTTATTTCCGCCGTTTCCTCCAGATCGAAGATATGTCGACCCCAACGACGCTGGAAACGGCCCCGTCGACAATGGCCACAACAATCGCAACGGCCATAAACGAGACTTTGGAAAAAGTCTCGGACGCTACGAGCGACCCAAACTTATCGGTACCTCCAATATTCCTACAAACCAAAGCCGCCCAGGGGATAACCGGCGTTTTCGTCTTCGCCGCGTTGTTCCTAACTTGCCAACAGGTGAGAATTATCGACAGCGTCCACAAAAAAATAAACTATCAACCATTTCCTGCTTCTTTTCAATCCGTAACATCTGCGATCCTTTATGAAATGTCCAAGCGTTTGGAACAAGAGTGTGAGAATAAGGTCAAAGAGTGAAAGTAGCTATCCGAGACTTATAATAACGCCTCTAGGGATGAATCGGACGTTATTTTTGTTTTCACTCTCTTTCAGATCTACCAGCACTTGCGATGGTACACGAACCCGACGGAGCAGAGATGGATAGTCCGAATACTGTTCATAGTCCCGATATACGCGATTTACTCTTGGATATCGCTGTTATTCTTCAACAGCGAGGGCTACTACGTATATTTTTTCACCGTACGCGACTGTTACGAGGCTTTTGTTATATACAATTTCCTCTCGCTGTGTTACGAGTACCTCGGAGGTGAGGGAAACATAATGTCAGAGATAAGGGGTAAACCGATAAGGTCGAATTGCCTCTACGGCACCTGCTGTCTCGTCGGAAAGACCTACACCATCGGATTCCTAAGATTCTGCAAGCAGGCCACGCTCCAATTCTGCCTGGTCAAACCCGTGATGGCCTTCGTCATAATATTCCTACAGACCTCCGGCCACTATCGCGACGGAGATTGGTCCCCGGACGGCGGGTACATCTACATAACTATCATCTACAACATCAGCGTATCCCTCGCCCTGTACGGACTGTACCTCTTCTACTCCGCCACGAGGGACTTGCTGACGCCCTTCGACCCCGTTCTGAAATTCTGCACGGTCAAGAGCGTCATTTTCTTGTCCTTCTGGCAAGGTAACGATGGGAGATTTCTCGACAAGTAGCAGCTGACTAAACGTTCAATGATCCCCAGGTGTTCTGCTCGCCGTTTTGGAGAAGGCGAGCGTTATATCGCCCCTGAGCAACGGACAGTCGACCAGCGTCGGTACGGTGTCTGCGGGCTACCAGAACTTCTTGATATGCATCGAGATGCTGTTTGCGGCAGTGGCTCTGCGCTACGCGTTCCCGTACCAAGTTTACGCTGCCGGTTGCGTTACGGACTCTAGAGGGCGAAGCGTCACCATGCAGAGTATCAGTAGCAGCTTGAAAGTGAGATATTTGCTGAATTTTACATCATTATTACATAACATAATTGACTTGTTTTATCATTTTCAGGAAACAATGAACCCCAAGGATATCATGACCGACGCGATACACAATTTCCATCCGCAGTATCAGCAGTACACTCAGTACAGCTCGGGTGAGTTTGACTATTTATCATCATCAATATGCATCTTGAATTACGAATATTTACTGTGCAAGAGATAATAATTACCAAAGGGGTGAACCACTCTCGAAGTCTGGTGTACAACAGAGTGCAAACTCCCAGAAGTACTGTGTAGTTCCTGAAGTCTCCCGAAGTCCTTCGAAGTCCCATGAAGATCCTTCAGGTCCTTGAAGTCTTTTGAAGTCTCCTGAAGTCCCGTGAAGTCCATTGAAGTCCTTTGAAGTCCCTTGAAGTTATTTGAAGTTCTTCGAAGTCCCTTGAAATTCTTTGAAGTTCATTGAAGTCCCTTGAAGTTCTTTGAAGTCCCTTGAAGATCTTTGAAGTTCATTGAAGTCCCTTGAAGTTCTTTGAGGTCCATTGAAGATCTTTGAAGTTCATTGAAGTCCCTTGAAGTTCTTTGAAGTCCCTTGAAGTTCTTTGAAGTCCCTTGAAGATCTTTGAAGTTCATTGAAGTCCCTTGAAGTTCTTTGAAGTCCCTTGAAGTTCTTTGAAGTTCTTTGAAGTCCCTTGAAGTTCTTTGAGGTCCATTGAAGTCCTTTAAAATTCTTTGAAGTCCCTTGAAGTTCTTTGAAGTCCCTTGAAGTTCTTTGAAGTCCCTTGAAGTTCTTTGAGGTCCATTGAAGTCCTTTAAAATTCTTTGAAGTCCCTTGAAGTTCTTTGAAGTCCCTTGAAGTTCTTTGAAGTCCCTGAAGTCTTTGAAGTCTCATGTATGTCATTTTTCGGAGTGGTTCACCCCTCGTGATTACCCTTTTTTTGCTCTCGCTCTTGTGATGTTATCATCGTCGATTGATCGACTGGGTAGAATGGACGGGCGCATAAAAACTATTTCAGATCGTTCATCATAATATATTCGTTGTATGTATAGAAAGTTTCCAAGCTCGTCATCATGTTTCAGAACGTTATGGTCGAATGGACCAAAAAGAAGGTCAGATCAATGATTTTTAGGACATTGAAGAAGATACAGATCAGATTTCTCTCCGATTAACCCGATGAGAGAGATTCGAAGATTTTTTTTTCACCCAGTTTATCAATCGAGATTGAAAAGCATGATGAATAAAACGAGCAAGAGAAATGCTAATGAATGTTTTTTTATATATTTGTTATTACGATTGGATCGATGAATTTTTGTGGCATGTGTGAAAATATCGATCGCGAAATTCCGTGAATAAATGAAGTGTTTTATTTTATTTGTTTTTATTTGTTTAAAAAAAAAGGGGGGGGGACTTTAGTTTTCAACTTATGAATAATACTGCTTGCTGGCTTTGGCTTTTGTAAATATACATATTTTCACATCTATACTCTATATGTATATATACCACACTTATTTTTATTACACATACACGATGTGTTTTTTTAACAATCGTTGTACATACCGTAGTTGAAACAAAAAGAAAAGAAATGGGATTTTGTTTTTTTTCTAAAATACATTTTCTCTATTATCGTGTTTTCAACCACAGCTCGCCACACGCGTGACGAACGTCAAGCGTTCACCTCAGCTACGATTTCTTTTCAAATCTCTAATATCTTGATGAATGTTTATTGATTTCCAAAAGTTAAAGCCATAAGCGAATCACAATCGGATTTTAATTTAAAAAAAAAAAAAAAAAAAAAAAATAGTTTCCAAAAAGGAAGACAAAAAAAAAAAACTACATAAAAACGTTGTTTGAAAAACGTTTTCTTTGATTTTCAGACGTTAATACCAACTTGCCGTACGAAAAGCTGTGAGCGTGTGACGCGACTGTGGCATCTGTATTTTTTAATTATAACTATAATGATATAAAAAATAAATTTAGCAACCACAAAGAGAAAAAAAAAAAAAGAAGCTGGACTTGAATTCCAATTAGACTAACATAGATTGTATGAATTTTGACTTAAGTTTACGTTTTGATTATTATTTTCATTTTTTTTTTTTTGTTTTTTTTTCAATCTCTATTGTCAAACGGATTGCAACGAATTTTTTCTGTAACGAACGTCGTAATTTGTGTACTTATACCGTACCTGTGTCGAAGCATGCAGCGTTGATAGGGCAAAAAATTTGAATATGTTGTTCTTGAAATATTTGCTAAATTTATTATACTAGATACGCAGCATGTGCATATTTGGCGCAACATGCATGATAACTTTATACAATATTATTATAAGTAAATAAGTGATAACAAGAAAAAGAAAAAAGAAAAAAAAATTCAATTCGATTCATTATAATACTAATATAGTATAATAACGATTTTAAGACATTAGCAATTAACATTCTGAAACGAGATTAAATTTAATATACATATAATACACACGTTTAATATTCATTAGTATTTATCAGATGATTTCTGGGAATCGCGAAATAGCGAACATTCAATTTTTCGGACCACCGTCTCCGTCCATAAAGTCATATAATAATATATGTCGAAGAATTAATTTTAAAAAATCGGATCGCAAGACAACAAATTCTGAACTGCGTCGTTGGTAAAAAAAAAAAAAAGGTTGTATTAGACGCTGAAACGTTTATCTTTTGATTTTGTTTCATAAAATGTAAGGTAAAGTCGGGTTTAAATTTCGCTAAATATTTATCACATTGCGATGAGATATCATTTTTTTTTTCTCTACGTACTTTGAATATCACTAAAAATGAATTCATGTACGTACCAGAAAATAATTCAAGTGTACTTAACAATTTTGTAAGTTTTCTTAATTATACGATATTACGTAATATTATTGTAGAATTAAAAAAAAAATCATTCAATTTATCATCGACGATCTAATTTCAGGTATATTTCTGCTATAGAGTTTGTTAGTTAGTTAGTTTCGAGTATTTTCTATTCTTTAAGCTCTTCAACTTTTCCTCCCTTCCGGTCCAATTAAATTTATTCATTTATAATAATGCATAAAAATTTGATACATTCACCTCATCGGACTGTAAATATATACTTGATATACATATATATGATTTATTATCGTCGTTTATAGTAGATTATAAAAACGTGTATTAAAATCGAGATCGACGATTATGAAACGTTATTAGGATATAATTTCTAACTTTCTAACATTAATTTCTTCTTTCTTTATACCTTTACTTTTTCTTTTTATCAATCTTATATAGAATAATCAATAAATAATACTACCTCAATAAAATCATCTTCTATTGAATTTTGAAAAACACGTTTATTATTTTTTTTATTTTCTATGCTTGAATTTTTAACTCTTATCTTTATGCATGATGTAATCGATCGCTTGTTATCTAACAATTTTCTAATAATATTAATTAATTATGTACTAGAAAAATATTTAACGCATCCCTAAATATTGTCAATATACATATAATTGATTACAATTCAATTTGGTATGGAGAATAATTAATAAACATACTTATTATGCACAGAACATTTTCCTAATTACTGGTTCAATCGATAACCTTTCGGATATTTATTTAACGTTTATATTTGTGTGAATGATCGATAGGAGGAAGTAAAGGTCAACGAGGAATGAGAGTATCAAGTTACGACCCCGACGATCCACAGAACATGCCAGTCCCTCCGCCTCAACGACGAAACACGACCAATCAGCGTGTCGCCACCATTTCACAAAATTATAATGAAAAAACTATGCTATTGAGCAGCGACGATGAATTTCAATAGAAATTTCGGTTCTCTATGACCCAACTGGGTCGAAGATTTTATTAATTTTTTTTTTTTTTTTCGACAATTTTGAAATTCTAATTTAAAGAAATTAAAAAAAAATTATCATCACAATAATTTTGTCCAACAAGATAAAACAAAACAGGCTTTTTTATACTCATTATTATTATTTGGAAAAATGATTTTTTTTTCCTCTGTCTACAATATTCCATTGATAAATAGATAATGCGAACACTTGGTAAAATATTTAAGTTAGGTGATCCACAAAGAAAAAAAAAAGTACTTCATTAATCGATACATATAAACGAACGTACAAATTTTATTTCTCATTCTAAATAATAAACAAAAATTTTATACATTTTATTCCTATTTTTAGATTCACTTAGTTTTTTTTTTTTTTTTAACGCTGTAATATATGATTATTTTTTAGTAAAGAGAATCTCTGATTGATATTGAAGAAAATATATATTCCGTTTATTTATACAGTTGATAAGCAAAGAAGATAAATAAGAATGCGAGATCTGAAAAAATTTCTTTATCGTGGTTGAAGAATAATAAATAATGAAAAAATGAAAAGAGAAAATTGAATTGAACGGAAAAAAAAAATGAAAATGATTTCTTCAACCCTGTGTGTACAAGGTGTAAGCATACTATGCATGTACTCGACTATAAATTATAGTTCCGCATAACTTAATGAATTAAATATGTTATATTTAGGAATAATAATGATAATATAGATAAAATATTTATTTTAATAATGCCCTCATGCACTTAAATAGAATATTTAATTATTTTCAAGTAGTTTTTTATTTTACGCTCTTAATTCTTTTTTTTCTCTTCTTTATTGAAGCTGTTATAATCGAAATCTGTTTAGGAAAAAAAAAAAAAAACAGGAAATAATCTCACGATAATCAAAGAGATAATTTCGTCGAGCCAAAAAGTAAAATATTTAAAATTACGTCCATTATTCAAGAATAGAAGGAAATATAAAATATTGGGGGGAAAAAAAAGAAGAACTTTAATCAAATTGTCAATACATACAATAATAAATTATAATATTGTAAAGTATTTAACGATAGAAGAATTATATAAAAAACAAGAAGGAAAAAAAAATTGATACAATATTTTTATGCGATTATTTTCGTTAATTTTTCTTCTAATTGATAATCGATACTCTAGGAATGATTGAAAGTCCTTAAGAAATAAATAAATATACAGTTCAACAATAACGAGAAACTATATGATCCCGGTGTACATATATAAGTCTAAAAATTAAAACAGACAAAGAGAAGTATCCTAAGATTGTAAAATTCGATGAATCCTATTTTTCCTCTGCACGTCTATAAATGATATAATTTGATTAGCTTTATATATGAAGATAAATCGTCATTTAGAAGAAGCTGATAAGAGCCGAAACAAGAACAACAACAACAACAACAACAAAAAAGTAAGAAATAAATTTGTTGAAGAGTTTAATTGTTCCATGGCATTTACTTAGATAATAATAATAATGATATAGTGTATCTATATATTTTTATGAGTTATGAAAAAAAAAACAAAAAAATAGGATTAAAGAAACTATAAAACTTGCTCTAACGTTATTGTTACACGCATAATAATGAATAATAATCATAATAAAATAATCCCAATATAATTATGAAAATGAAAGCATAAATATATAATAATTTTTGTTTCTGTTTTATGTTTGATTCACAATTTTTAGTCTACTATATTGTAATTGTTATTTGAATATAAAGAAAACGAAAACGATTTTCATTTTTGTTTTAAACATATTATAAATCGAATTCCAATTCCGTTCGCATTGAAAATAATATGCAGTTATTAATTGTAATTAAAACTTTTAAATGTAAATAAATATTGTTACGATGTAGATTGATGCAAGTTAAATAAAAGAAAAGAAATAATTATAGTTTCTAATTATATATCGCAGTAAATAAATTCAAATCTCAGATAAAGTTGATAAAAAAAAAGTGAAACTATGAATGAGAGAAAAAAAAACAAAATAAAAAGAGAAACTAAGATAAATAAATTATATATACATATATATATATATATATATTGGATTATTTAATTATAAATAAATAATAAATGGATTATAAGCGGATTTAAACAATATTATAATTAAATAACAAATAAGAATAATATGTGACTATATTAAAGAAACAAGAAAAAAAAAAGAAAAAAATTTATTGTGAATATATTATATGAAAATAATTTCACCAAGTAATAATAATAATACACTTTGTTTTTCTCTCTCCTATAGCGTCTTTATCATTTGTGACCAAGAATTAAATATATTATAATTATTGATCATTATTATTATTAATGAAGGAAAACGAAAACAAAAAAAAAAAAAATTATGTTATTGTGTACAGTATTATTGCAATAAATATTAAAAAATTATAAACTTCTGAGTATACTACATACCTCAATTCCTCTTTCCTATATTAAGGTGAAATGAAAGTCACGTGACCTCGATATGACTTACACTTGGAATTTTCAAACGCTATTTTCTCAGCCAAAACACATTCGATTGATGTGAAATTGATATCAGTGACGTAGAAAAACTGAATGAAGGGCCTGCCAATCGTGGATTTGCGAATATCGAAAGACATAATCAGAATTTTGTGTAACAATATTGTTCTGGAACCCGAGGAGGTGCTGCCCCTCGTGGAGAGAGGCAGCACTTCCTTGGATTACAGAACAATATTGTTAAAAAACTGTTATTACGTCTCGATTTTCGAAAATCCACGATTGGCTGGCCCTTCATTCAGTTTTTTTACGTCACTGATATCAATTTCACATCAATCGAATGTGTTTTGGCTGAGAAAATAGCGTTTGAAAATTCCAAGTGTAAATCATATCGAGGTCACGTGACTTTCATTTCACCTTAACGATATATTTCAAAGCAAAAGAAAGCAAACTTTGTTAGATATTGACTTTGAATAATGGGTGACAATATTATATATAAAATCGTCCGATAAATTCAAATATGTAAATAAAAGTTTATAATTTTATGATTATTTATTTTCACAGGGATAGCTATAAAAATATATATTATACAGAGGCAGTATCATAAATCCATCTATTATATATATATATATACTTTTTTTTACACTAATAAATTGTTTTATAAAAATATCACTTATATTATTGAAATAATAATAATAATAATAATAATAATAATAAAATTAACAATAGAGTAACATTTCTTGTTTCTAAGACTCGAAAAACCATATCGTCAAATTGTTATCAGTGTTACTTGGAAGCGTTTTTTGATTTGTAAAATTATTAGTTCGCATTAAAAAAAAAATTTTACTTATTTTGGGAACTAGAATAAAATAAAAAAAAAATACAAAACACAAAGTATTCTTTAACAAAATAATATAGTTTTATTATAAACATTTATTTATAATATAATAATATATGAATATATGTAATTTACGAAGAAGTTTTCATCTAAAAATTATCCTCTTACTTTGTTCCTTACACATGTCAAAATACGTATCGTATACGTATGTGTACATTTTCTATAATAATACCTAATTATTATTATTTATATTCCATACAGTATGATCAACGTCATTTTTTACATACCTACTACTATACATTTAATTTCTGTTTATACTTTATCTTTACATACATAAATTGATAAACAAAAAATTCTTCATTCATACAAAAAAAAAAAAAAAAGTTGTTGATTTTAGTTTGATAAAAATAATTACGTTCTTTTATTTAAATGATTTATGAAATTCGAGAATAAAGAAAGTACAAAAAAAAAAAAAATAATAATAATAATAATACAACGTTACATACATAAAGGAAAGGAAAAACTATATATCTCATTATTTATACACATATATAATCTAAGATAAATGACTCAGAATATTTTCACACATTCTGGTTTATGTATATAAAGGTGGTATATATGGAAATAACTAAAGTTTATAGATCGTTGAATGAAAAATTATCAATAAACATTTGTTTAGCAAAAATAATAATAATAATAATAATAATAATAATAATAATAAAAGCTAGCATTCATTATTTTACAGAGGAGAAAATACCGACGTTATAAATAAGAAAAAATTCTAAAAAAAAAAGAAGAATATTTTGATGCTAATCATAGAAAAACAAATCACGCTGTAAATTCTCCCCCGTATTTTTTGCAGAGGTTTTTTTTTTTTTCAATCTTATCTACGATAGGAAAGGCCACGTTTTACCTCGCGCTCTTATCATATACAACGCGAGAGACTAATTTGTTTATTTAGAAACTAATCTCACATCCGATCGGAAGTTTTCAATCGATGGCATGGCGTGACAGAAACTCGACTTTTTGTACCTATTCCAAAGTGCTAATATAATTTATCCCCTCGTCGCTACCACCCAACGAAATGCGGCTCTTTGTTGGAGCCAATTTTTCTCCAACCGTGCCACGGAACGTCGCCGTCGGAGTCGACGACGTTTTGTTCAAGATTTTCCGAGTTTGAACTGTTCGGGTCGATCTGGGTTTCCCACTCCTTAACATCGTCCGCAGAGAATTCTACCTCCTCGTCTTCGTCTCTGACGACGGAACTGCTCTCCTCTTCCGCGTCGTCGTACTCAATTTTCTCTACGAAAATCTCTTCCTCCGTGAAACCGACGTCCTCGTTCTCGATATCCTCGTAGCAAAGTCTGCTGTCCATGTATTGAACCACGTTGTTCTCCTCGCTGGTGTACTTGTTGTACTCTTCCTGGACCCCGCGTTTCACTACGGCGCTCGAGTAGGCGATTTTTGGACTGTCGCTGCTGTCTCTGTGCCGGGTTTCCGAACCGTCGGGTTTTATCGGCTTGAATCCGATAGATTTCAGCTGCGCTATCCTCAGACTAGCCTCCACCGATCGAACCGGCACAAAAGCCGACGGACGGGGTCTACGACCCGCGACGTAGCGTATGAAACCTTGCTTCGGGATCACCTCGCTCTCCGACTCGCATAAGCTTCCCAGGCTCTTGGACAAGCCCAAGGAAGTCGATCCCCCGATTTTCGACGTTTCATTCTCTTCGGGATCTTCATCCTCAGACTTTATTTCTATAAGCTCTATGTTCTCGTTCTTGACTCGATCCGCCTCTGAGTTACGAGGGCTGCAGGGAGACTCGCCGATGCTGACGCTTCGATTGAACGAGTCTGGAATCAGGGAGCACTGAGTCATGACGCTGATCATCTCTGGTTTCTCTACGCCGCCTTCGCTAGTTTTGTAGTCTAGTTTGACCCTCTTGGATCGTTTATCATCGCTCGCAACGATCTTCCGCTTCTCTGCGGTCGTCGATTTCTGTTTTTCCTTGGTCTTCTTTTTCTTTCTAGGATAAGTTTCTACCCCTGGAAGCAAGGTTCTTCGCAGCCTGAGCCTGCCGACGGCGAGACTGCCTCTGCTCCGAGTGAGGATTCTCTCCTTGTTGTCTCTCCTCTTTGGTATCGCCGAATTTTTCTTCTCCACCGAGTTCTGTCTCCCCGTCTTTTTACTCATCATCGTCGATTTATCGGAATTTCCAATCCGCTTGACAGAGTTATTGTTGTTGTTTGTATTGTTGTTGTTATTGTTGTTGTTCAGATTGTTCCTTGTCTTCTTTCTCAGGCTCAGTCCCTTCTTTGAAATCACAGCGCCGAGAATCTTCCCCGAATTATTCTGAATATTTACGACGCTTTTCTTCAATCGTTTCAACGGACTCGACGGATGCTTTACCGGCTCGTCGCTCCTCCTCTTGCGACCTCTGTCCACAACTGCGGGACAAGTTCTTCGACGCGAGTAATTGCCGCCTCGCAACGATCTCCGCGACCTTGACCCCGACACCCTGGAGCTCGGACTCATGTTCATATCAATGAACAAATTTGCCATTTCCAATTTCATCTTATTCGTCGGTTTGTCTCTCCCCGTCGCATCAGCCTCGGCTACATTGAGTCTCGAATTTGTGTCCGTATTTTCCGCATTCTGTACGCATTTCGATCGCGTTATTATTTTCGCATTTGAAATTTTGTTGTCGGTCTGACCACCCGACGACTTCGAGATGCTCTGAGCCTTCCAGAGCTTCTTCTCTTCCCTCATCATCGGCGCAGGCTTGGCGCAGCAGAAATCCACGGCATCCTCGGATCCCAGAGGCCAAGTATTTCTGTTCCGAGTTTGAACTCTGAGAATATCTTCTCCGCCGTTTTCCTCGCTCGTTTTGGACAGATCGACAACCGGAGCAGCATTTTTCTCTTCTCCGTCTTCTTTCCTTGAATCCTCCGCAGATTCCTCCCCGGAGTAAACGATCTCGATGATCTTTTGCTGCCCGCTGTTCTCAAAACTCGACGTCTTGATGGTCGGAGGCGTTTTCTGAACGTTCGGAGGTCCGTTGTTCCCTGTGTTCTGTCTATCTTGTGAAAATGGATGAGCGCCGATGACGTTGCTGATCAGCATCTGTGCCATGGGGCTCGATTTATCGTCTCTGATTATATCCAGGACTTTTTCCAGCGTCAGAGAGTTCATCATGATGGAAGTCTCCGACCATGAACTATTCGTACATCCTTTGAACGAAGGCGAAGCCTTCTTCGGACTTTCAAAGCTGCCAGCGGCTTCTGATTCACAGAATTCAGTCTTATCCTCGTCTCTTCTCTCCTGCGGACCCGAATCCAAAGACGTCGAGGTGTCCGGTTCGTGATTCGCCTTGACTCTCTCCATCTTGACGCAGGAGGTCGTCCTGCTGCTCCCCGGGCCAGAATCCATCCCCGCAAAAGTGATCTCGCGCCTCTGAACCGGCAGCACTCGTGGTTTGAAGATTCCGAGTCCGTGCGAAGCCTGAGAGCCGCACTTCTTAACACTCTGCTTCAAGTTATGGGAAGAATCGTAGAGATCGGTGCGGATGGATATGTTCGTGTTCTGGAGTCTGGTGCTCTGAGACTGAGCATCCTCATCCCCTCTTTCGATTCCCGTCTGAATCTCGCCGAGCCCAAACTTTGCGCAATCATGCATTGGCAATTTATCGCTGCTGTTCTTTTGCAGCTTTTTGGACACTCGTCTCGTCACTATCGCGCTGACGTTGACGTTCTTGTTGTCAGCCATGGTCTTCCTTCCCGGCAGAGCATGCAGCAGCATCGTCGTAGTCGGTGTCGTGACTTGGACCGATTCTGGCTGGTTGTTTCCTTCGCTGGATCTTCGTCTACGTTTCCGAACGGATTTAACGACCTTCATCTGAAACGTGAGAAAGCAGAGATTAACTTAGACATCAAAAGTCTCGAGGATGAAGTTCTCGAATTACCGTTTTAGATTCCCTGTTGCGCAGTCTCATCGCGCCTCTTTCGCCCCTGGAAACTGGGGTTCTAGTCAGCCGCTGAGGATCACAATTATGTGAGACTGGCTTTTTGGTCCCTAAATTTTTCCACGCCGGAGAATCCTGGTGCGACAGTCTTTTGAGCGCGAATTTATAGCAGCTGCTACCATTCCGTTCAGAAACCGCGATCCAGTAGTCGACCACCGTGTAAAGTCCGTCGTATCTGTATCCGGTCTTTGGGGAATACTCGTTGGACAGATTGTACCTCCTCACGACCCTGACCGGTACTCTGTTCTCGAAGTTTAAAACCAGCGCTCTATTCTCATCCAGCTCTCCGAGCAGTCGGTCGCAGTCTTCCTCCTCGATCGACTGACCAGTGAAGCTCAACACATCGCCCAGGTCGACGTCGCTGGTTTCCCCTGATGTACAGATGGACGTGGCTCCCACAGGACCGCATTGCACACTCGCGGTGAACGGGTCGTGCATTCGATCCCTCGAACAGTCCATTCTTATGCCCCACCATGATCCGCATGGGATTCCGGGAACCGGACCGTAGATCGGATCCAGAACCTGGTAAAAGACCGTTTCATCTTTAAACGATTCAATCATCGGCTGTGCGAGGGTCGTAGTTCTGATGCTGATCAGAGGACAGAGAAATGTGGCTTTGGACGTCCGATTTCAACTGATTTGGACCATTTTTTGCAATTTTTGGAAGCGATTTCGAGTGACTCTGGAGAATACTTTGTGATTTTTTACGACTTTGCTTCTTTTTAAAGTGCAAGCAGTTTCACAAGCGAATGAATGAATGAATGAATAGAAGAAAATCATTTTCAAGTTTTAGAGATGGAATAACGGGTGTGTAAAATTACGCGATATTCAAAGATCTACGTCAGCGTATTTCAAGGTAGTCTAAATCGAAATATGAGACGGCCAAGCGTTTTTACATAGCGATCATATATTATATTTCGTGAATTTTTTGTTTCTGCATTTTGAGATGTGAAGAAGCAAAATTGACGGATTTTTCAAAATCGAACTTCGAAAACCTTATTTTCTCAAACGTTTTTCTTTTTTCTATTACAGAATTCGGGTTTCTAGGCTCCCAACGTTTTTCTTTACTCGTTGTAGCGGGTGAAACTTCACAGAATTTTCTTGGTCTTAAAATCCCCGCGAAAAAAAGTTCAATTCAAACTTACTTCTGGTAAAATGGCACAATAATTGAGAGATTGTTGCCAACAATTTTGTTTCACAGCAGTTATAGTCATTTAAAAAAAATAAAATACACTTACAAAATAGAAGCAAACTAATTTCGGAATGCTAGACTAATTGACTGGGGTAAGTATGAGCTCGTATTCTCGTTCCTAGAGGAATAATGGAACTTGATTTTTGGGAGAGAGAGAATATAAAATATTGAGACAGGCTCGAAATTCCAAAGGACTATGCGCCAAAGGCCATATGATTCCGAATTTAAAGCACCGCAAGCCATATGATTCCGAATTTAGAGCACCGCAAGGCATTATTCCGAATCAAAAAGTACTAAAGGGCCATATGATTCCGAATTTAAAGCACCGCAAGGCATTATTCCGAATCAAAAAGTACTAAAGGGCCATATGATTCCGAATTTAAAGCACCGCAAGGCATTATTCCGAATCAAAAAGTACTAAAAGGCCATATGATTCCGAATTTAAAGCACCGCAAGGCATTATTCCGAATCAAAAAGTACCGAAAGGCCATATCATTCCGAATTTAAAGCACCGCAAGGCATTATTCCGAATCAAAAAGTACTAAAAGGCCAGATGATTCCGAATTTAAAGCACCGCAAGGCATTATTCCGAATCAAAAAGTACTAAAGGGCCATATGATTCCGAATTTAAAGCACCGCAAGGCATTATTCCGAATCAAAAAGTACTAAAGGGCCATATGATTCCGAATTTAAAGCACCGCAAGGCATTATTCCGAATCAAAAAGTACTAAAAGGCCATATGATTCCGAATTTAAAGCACCGCAAGGCATTATTCCGAATCAAAAAGTACTAAAAGGCCATATGATTCCGAATTTAAAGCACCGCAAGGCATTATTCCGAATCAAAAAGTACTAAAAGGCCATATGATTCCGAATTTAAAGCACCGCAAGGCATTATTCCGAATCAAAAAGTACTAAAGGGCCATATGATTCCGAATTTAAAGCACCGCAAGGCATTATTCTGAATCAGAAAGTACTAAAAGGCCATATGATTCCGAATTTAAAGCACCGCAAGGCATTATTCCGAATCAAAAAGTACTAAAAGGCCATATGATTCCGAATTTAAAGCACCGCAAGGCATTATTCCGAATCAAAAAGTACCGAAAGGCCATATCATTCCGAATTTAAAGCACCGCAAGGCATTATTCCGAATCAAAAAGTACTAAAAGGCCAGATGATTCCGAATTTAAAGCACCGCAAGGCATTATTCCGAATCAAAAAGTACTAAAGGGCCATATGATTCCGAATTTAAAGCACCGCAAGGCATTATTCCGAATCAAAAAGTACTAAAGGGCCATATGATTCCGAATTTAAAGCACCGCAAGGCATTATTCCGAATCAAAAAGTACTAAAAGGCCATATGATTCCGAATTTAAAGCACCGCAAGGCATTATTCCGAATCAAAAAGTACTAAAAGGCCATATGATTCCGAATTTAAAGCACCGCAAGGCATTATTCCGAATCAAAAAGTACTAAAAGGCCATATGATTCCGAATTTAAAGCACCGCAAGGCATTATTCCGAATCAAAAGTACTAAAAGGCCATATGATTCCGAATTTAAAGCACCGCAAGGCATTATTCCGAATCAAAAAGTACTAAAGGGCCATATGATTCCGAATTTAAAGCACCGCAAGGCATTATTCTGAATCAGAAAGTACTAAAAGGCCATATGATTCCGAATTTAAAGCACTGCAAGGCATTATTCTGAATCAGAAAGTACTAAAAGGCCATATGATTCCGAATTTAGAGCACTGCAAGGCATTATTCAGAATCAAAAAGTACTAAAAGGCCATATGATTCCGAATTTAGAGCACCGCAAGGCATTATTCCGAATCAAAAAGTACTAAAAGGCCATACGATTCCGAATTTAAAGCACCGCAAGGCATTATTCCGAATCAAAAAGTACTAAAGGGCCATATGATTCCGAATTTAAAGCACCGCAAGGCATTATTCTGAATCAGAAAGTACTAAAAGGCCATATGATTCCGAATTTAAAGCACTGCAAGGCATTATTCTGAATCAGAAAGTACTAAAAGGCCATATGATTCCGAATTTAGAGCACTGCAAGGCATTATCCAGAATCAAAAAGTACTAAAAGGCCATATGATTCCGAATTTAGAGCACCGCAAGGCATTATTCCGAATCAAAAAGTACTAAAAGGCCATACGATTCCGAATTTAAAGCACCGCAAGGCATTATTCTGAATCAGAAGAAGCACCGCAAGATATTATTTTGAATCAGAAAGTACTAAAAGGCCATACGATTCCGAATTTGAAGCATCGCAAGGCATTATTCTGAAACAGAAAGTACTAAAAGGCCATATGATTCCGAATTTAAAGCACCGCAAGGCATTATTCTGAATCAGAAAGTACTAAAAGAACTGTGAAAAGGCCATGATTCCGAATTTAAAGCACCGCAAGGCATTATTCCGAATCAAAAAGTACTAAAAGGCCATATGATTCCGAATTTAGAGCACCGCAAGGCATCATTCCGAATCAAAAAGGTACCGCAAGGCATAATTCCGAATCAAAAAGTACCAAAATAATGTTTCGCACGTTTTTTTCCATCAAGTATTCAGCAAAACCGTGCAAAACTCTTATTTCGGTACTTTTTATTCGGAATTATGTCTTTCGGTTACTTTTTAATTAGGAATTATGCCTTTTGGCGCATAATCGTTGAGAGTTTTGAGCCCGCTCCAAATATTGTATTAAAAAAAAAACATAAGAATCAATATAAACGTAATTTTATGTGCCTAAGCTTGGTTCCACATCCAAATTACACATATTTTTCTACAAATTGAGGCGAGCGGACAACTGGACGTCGTTCCGAAGCAGCAACCGAGCCGGAATAAAGTAACTTCGTCGCATCGTGAGTAGAAAGAAAAAAAAAAGGTACGCAAGAGTTGATATTCTAGAAATAATTCTTCAATAAGATTAACGGAAAGTAGCTACTTGGGTTCGATCCGTTATCCGTTACGAAGGTATTAAAAAATGTAAACACGCAGACTGTGTGAATGGGACGAGAATTGTACATCGTTATAAAAACTACGAATGTAAATAAAAGCCCAGAACCAAAATAGAGAGAAAAAAAAACAAAAAAAACTACACACATATTTCATAGAGATACCAAACACCAAGAGAATAGTAAATAAGATTCTGTTAATCGTAAGCAGCGTGCCAGAGATCGAGAGAAAAAAAAACCGTTTCAAAACACAAACAAACAAAATTCCCGTCAACAGGGTTGTTAATTTGAGGTTATGACACGCCGAGGTTTTGTTATTGTCGCTGATTAACGATCCCTCACCTTTTTCCCGCTACATGCGGGCTCGTAGCTCTTCAAATTCTTCTCATTATCCCTCGCTTTGTGATCGTTTAGCCTGGTAAATAGCCTGTTCAGTTCTTCTTGGCTCGGCTCGAGGCACTGAAACACGTTAAGATGGTCGGGGTTTAGCGGACGTTCCAACGCGGCTGGGAGGCTCGATCTGGTATCGATGGTTTTGCCGCGATTTATCGGGCCTGAATTTACCTCAGGTTTTCGAAGTAATTCGCTCAGTACTTTTCTATTCGCTTCTATCGTGTTAGATCGCTTCACTACTCCTCTGCTTAACGTCGCCATTTTGTTATTTCATTACCTACGGAGCGAAGTGAGCGGCACTAGCGGATAAATCGAGTTCATGTTTGGGGAAGTTCGATGTGTGATTCGTCGGAAATGGCCGCGGGTTCGTTGAGGGATACGAGAGGCGGGAAATTCGATTTTTTGAACCATCAACGTTCCAAAATCGAATATACGTAAATTTTAGGAGTTGTTTTGGTCAACGAATTTAGGTTTCACCCAACGTTTAGAACAATTTAGATTTTTAAAACGGCGGGAAATTCGATTTTTTTAATTATCAACGTTCCAAAATCGGATATGAGCAAATCTTAGGAGTTGTTTTGGTCAACGAATTTGGGGTTTTCCTCAACGTTTAGAACAAAAATTGAATTTTTAAAACGGCGGGAAATTTGATTTTTTGAATTATCCACGTTCCAAAATCGAATAGATGCGAATTGAAACATAAATAAATTTTATGAGTTGTTTATGTCAACGATTTTGAGTTTTCTTAAACTTTTAGAACGATTTGAATTTTTTTAAACGGCGGGAACAATTCGATTTATTTGAATTACCCTTTGATTTAAAAATGAATGAAAGCGAATCGAAACGGAAGTAAATTTTATCTTGATGAGTTGCTTCTGTCGACGATTTCGAGATTTAATTTACTCAACGATTAGAACAAAAATTGAATTTTTGAAACAGCGAGAAATTCGATTTCTTCAAACTACCCTGCGATTTAAAAATAAATCAAAACGAAGTGAATCAAAAGTCAATCTTACGAGTTGTTTCGTTTATATGAATTTATTAAATGGCGGGAAATTCGAATTTTCTCTAAGTACGTTCTACATTTAAGTCGAATCGAAATGAAACAAAAGATTAATTCCTGTGAATTAGAAAGGCGGGAAATTTGAAAGTATTGACTGCAGATCAGATTATTCTTAAATTTTAGTCAAGGAAAAAAATTTTGCTGGAAATCTGATGAAAATTCAAAAACTTTTGCATCCCATTTTTCAGTTTCTTTTTTTTTTTTTTATAATCTATACATCTGGTGTGATATTCTGGGTCTATTGATATTGTATATTTTGAAATTTGAATGTATACGAACGAATTCTAATGTTATTAAACGGTTATAACAATTTCGATGTCTGATTATAGGCAGGGAATTCGAGTTTTTGAAATCATTTCATTAAAAATTGCAAACTATCGTAAAGAAATGCTGCAAAACTGAAGAAAATCTTCCATATTTTATTATTTACTTCTGAATTTTAATACTTATTGAAATAAAAAGAGAACAGAAGCTGCAAAAATGTTTAACAAAATTCAACAGTGTCTTTTTTTTCAAGTCGCATAGAAGAACTTTAAAATAAATCGTTCAATAAGTTTGATCAATCCTTTCAGGCTGTTTCTTTTTCTCAAAGATTCTGTTATTCAAATTCTGATTCAACTTCATTCACCTTTTTTAAAAGAAATTTTTTTAATGTAATTATTTGATAAAAACGATGAAAATTAATTACCGATTCTATTTCTATTAATAAAAAACGAGCAACAAAAATAAACATCGAAAATGTGTTTGTATAAACTTTATGGAATAATCATCATTTTACTTATATTAAATCACAAGATTATAGCTCGGTTATCCTCACGGATAATAAAGTATGATACAATAGTCTTTAACATAAAATAGAGTATGACAGCAATAAGAGTATCTAGCAGTATCGTTTTCTCCACTTCTATTCAAACTTTGCCCTTCAATTATGCGGAAGTTTTCTCAAAGACGGATTTCCCATACAATAATAACAGAAACTGGTTCGAAACAGTTTCTAGATATGAATTCGGCAATATACAAGCGCATCACGTCAAATTTACGAGGATACGGTCGACAAGTTCGAATTAGTATCCGAATTGCATCCGTTATCCGTACCGTGAAACAGATACTTGAAATGCTGCACGTAAGACTGACAGTGCTCTCCCCTCGTGAAAGCCGTGGTATTATGCAGCCTGACGTTACGACGTTCGAAGAATTTATAGACCGAATGAAACAGCGTCGGGTCTTCAGAGGCCTTTGCCGCCTCCAGGAACTTCCTCGCGGATACTTGATCGATGATCCCCACCGATCTGACGTATCTCAAAGCGGGTAGAATGTGTCCCTTGGATAGCAAGACCTCCATGATCTCCTCGTGAGCGTTTCCGAGTCGCTTCAACATGTCCAAAGCCAGCTGGTGAGCGGCCGGGTAAAGATTTTCCAAGGAGAGAAGCAGGCAGGCCAGCGGTTTAGAATCAACAACGACGTGGTACTGCAGCAGCTGGTGCAGCTGATAGTAAGCCTTCCGATGGACCAACGTCGTGATTATCAGCTCGTGGAGGTAGTGCTGGACCGGTATATCGTGGTCGGCCAAGGACCTGGAATCAAAAGCGTTAGAGATCGTCATTGGAGTAGAAACGGTCGAGGGGAATAAGGATTGCCTTATGTAATCGAGCAGAATCCAGACCACCATCCTCGGCTCGGTCGTGTATTCGGGAAACTTTGATAGGATATGACTGTACATATCGCTCTGATCAATGATCTGTTTGTATTTCAGATTGTCGGAGGATGTAGAGACGGTTTTGGACGCAGCTTGGAGCGGCGTTCCCATCTGGAAGATAAAGAGCGATTCTTTAGCTCGACGAACCGTGTAGAGTTCGAGTACTCTCACCTGGCTCTGTATCTCGTTTTCTAAATGATTACGATAGACGGTATTCAGCTTGTCGAATATCGTAGACATGTACATGAGACTCGAGGGCAGCTGGGTCACCAGGCTCTTGAGAACCTGCATCAGAACTGGCTTCGAATCTTTACGCTGCATCAGAAATTCGACTAGCAAAACCTTGTCGGGGATCAAATTCACCAGAGATTCAAGACGCAGTTCGATGTACCTGGAAATACACAAGCGATAGTATCATTTTTCCGAGTCTCGAGACGGTGATAACCGAATACAAACCATAGGCAGCCTAATTTAGCGTCGATAACGATGTTCGGCTGGAAGACAACCCAGCTGGGAGAATCTAAGACGTGAATTAAGTGAAAATCCATCTTTTCTCACTACTATTTATATCAGGGGATCATTCACACATCGGAGGCGCTTGTAAAGCAAAGATCTAGTTTTCAAAGGTCTCAAAGTGGTAGAGGCGCCTCCGGTATGAATATTTCAACGGACTGAGATCCCCTGAGTGATAAACCGCAAGGATACACAATTGGCAGGGTTGAGTCAATTGCTCGAGCAAAGTAGCGCCCGGTAATTTCAAACTGTACGGTTTTATCGGTTTCGGTGAAGCTATGCTCGTGTGATGAACGACGGTGCCGTCGCTAACTCCTGGCAGCTCTATATCGAAGATCATGGATGTCTGTAATAAACGATATAATCAGTTCTCCGAATTAATTATCACGAGAAGCAACGAATCAACCCACTTCCGACGCTTGGTGATGAACTATTATGAGATTGTCCACTACGTTGATGGCGAAGCGGCCACTCGTGTCAAGCTTCAAGACGTGGCTCTTCTTTATCGTCAGCATCCTGAAACGAGATGAAAACGGTTCACGGAAAAATTGAATTTGAGAGATTTCTATCAGGCGTAATCACTTGTGGACCATGTAGACGTAGACTTGAGCTGTGCCGACGGATCGGCTCAATCCTGGCTGATGTCTGAGCACGATTATCGACGGGACTCCGTACAAGACTGCCAGGGCTACGTCTCGCTCGGAAACCGCTAGTTTCCCGGGTTTCGTCGCTCCGGCTTCCACTAGAATAATAGTAGCTAGTTCGTTAGTGTGAATAGATTAATCTTTGAACAAGTGTCGAATAGTTTTTAGCGATGTGTTGAATTTGAATGAAGCTTTTTTTGTCTTCATCGAATATAGCTTTTCCTCCTTCTTTAAATTTGTTAGGGGAAATTATAGCTTTCAGTGGCTCTTTTACTCGACTCACTCTCGAATTTAGTTAGTTTGTGTAAATTTCCAGGCGTTATATGAAGCGCCTGCATCTGATTGCCTATTGTACCGGAGGATAATAGAACCAGGTAACTCTGAGGGCAAAAGACGAACCAATTTACTCCCAGGCTCAAAGACTTGAGAGCTTTGACGCTCCTTTTTTCTGGAACGACCTGAAAATTTTTAATACTTTTAGCATTCCTGCTCACAGGAATCAAATTTTGTCGTCGAAAAGATTGTAATCCTCAAAATTTAACGGTTTCATCCCCTGATAAGTGTTTCAACCTCGGTTTCAACTGTTATTTCTGAAACCCTCGTCGATATCGAGACTCGAATTGGGCTCCTAATTTAGAATTCAATTATTTTCAGATTGTATTGAGACTAGAAAAAATCTGTAATCTATAAAATTTGTAAAAATTGGGCTCCTAATTCAGGATTTAATTATTTTCAGATTGTATTGAGACTAGAAAAAATCTGCAATCTCTAAAATTTATAAAAATTGGACTCCTAATTCAGGATTTAATTATTTTCAGATTGTATTGAGACTAGAAAAAATCTGTAATCTCTAAAATTTGTAAAAATTGGGCTCCTAATTCAGGATTTAATTATTTTCAGATTGTATTGAGACTAGAAAAAATCTGCAATCTCTAAAATTTATAAAAATTGGACTCCTAATTCAGGATTTAATTATTTTCAGATTGTATTGAGACTAGAAAAAATCTGTAATCTCTAAAATTTGTAAAAATTGGACTCCTAATTCAGGATTTAATTATTTTCAGATTGTATTGAGACTAGAAAAAATCTTTAATCTATAAAATTTGTAAAAATTGGACTCCTAATTCAGGATTTAATTATTTTCAGATTGTATTGAGACTAGAAAAAATCTTTAATCTATAAAATTTGTAAAAATTGGACTCCTAATTTAGATATAATTATTTTCAAATTGTATTGAGACTAGAAAAAATCTTTAATCTATAAAATTTGTAAAAATTGGACTCCTAATTTAGAATTTAATTATTTTCAAATTGTATTGAGACTAGAAAAAATCTTTAATCTATAAAATTTGTAAAAATTGGACTCCTAATTTAGAATTTAATTATTTTCAAATTGTATTGAGACTAGAAAAAATCTTTAATCTATAAAATTTGTAAAAATTGGACTCCTAATTTAGAATTTAATTATTTTCAAATTGTATTGAGACTAGAAAAAATCTTTAATCTATAAAATTTGTAAAAATTGGACTCCTAATTTAGAATTTAATTATTTTCAAATTGTATTGAGACTAGAAAAAATCTTTAATCTATAAAATTTATAAAAATTGGGCTCCTAATTCAGAAATTAATTATTTTCAAGTTGTATTGAGAGTAGAAAAAATCTGTAATCTCTAAAATTTGTAAAAATTGAGCTCCTAATTTAGAATTCAATTATTTTCAGATTGTATTGAGACTAGAAAAAATCTGTCATCTATAAAATTTATAAAAATTGGGCTCCTAATTTAGAAATTAATTATTTTCAAGTTGTATTGAGAGTAGAAAAAATCTGCAATCTCTAAAATTTATAAAAATTGGGCTCCTAATTCAGGATTTAATTATTTTCAGATTGTATTGAGACTCGAAAAAATCTGCAATCTCTAAAATTTATAAAAATTGGACTCCTAATTCAGGATTTAATTATTTTCAGATTATATTGAGACTAGAAAAAATCTGCAATCTCTAAAATTTATAAAAATTGGGCTCCTAATTCAGGATTTAATTATTTTCAGATTATATTGAGACTAGACAAAGTCTGTAATCTATAAAATTTGTAAAAATTGGACTCCTAATTCAGGATTTAATTATTTTCAGATTGTATTGAGACTAGAAAAAATCTGTAATCTATAAAATTTGTAAAAATTGGGCTCCTAATTTAGAATTCAATTATTTTCAGATTATATTGAGACTAGAAAAAATTTTTAATCTCTAAAATTAATAAAAATAGGCACTTAAAGTTTTTAGACTCCATAATTATCGAACTTCAAAGATCGAGGGTCGCAATGGATCTCATAAAAGAGATTCAGGGTCCAAAACCGGTCGTTTTGGGAAAGTTTACCAAGAAAAGTTCAACGCCATGATCTGTAACGAGCAAAATCTCGTTACTATAGGTCCAAATGAATCCAAGAATAGCTGCGTTCTTTCCTTTGCAGGATTGCGAGTATTCCACATTGTCGAGACCCGACGTTGACGAGTAGTTGACAAACTCTACCGAAGTGTTTGTCCGCTGTATAGCCAAGATGTTCATGTCCGGGGAAAATTTGATGGATATTATTGGACCCTTGTCCTCCATTCGAAAACTCAGATTGTGTTCGGGACCCTTGACCAAAACTCCCGTAACGCCGCCCGAACGGACGGCGAACACCTGAATTGAAAAATTGATCGATTACCCGAAAAGCAACTTTTCAATTTTTTCAAACAGATTCGTAAAATTGATTCGATATTTTTATCGCATTGTTCAGTAAGAAAAAACAAAAGAATCGTTATTTTAGGTTAGGTTTGACTTTTTTTTAAGATTCTTATTTTTTCGGGGCTGTTAATTATTTGAATTTACTCGAAACGTTCCTTAAATTCAGATTGCATAGAGTATTGCATCGATAAAACGCTTCAAATTTGTAAAACAGAGCGTAAATGATCGTGGTTTTAGGTTAGGTTGGGTCTTGGCGATGATTAAGCCTGAGGAAAAGGTGAATAATATCGTTATTCTTTACCTGTTTGTTCGTATCATCGAAAAAAACGTTCGTCAACGGACTGACGGCCTCGAATCTGACCGGGTCTGAGGATAACTCTAGATAATGATCCTGATCGGTTTCGCCAGAACTTGACGTTTCCATTTTTGACAGCTCGTAGAAGAATACAAATAACAATCATCAAACTAACAATGCGCGACCACTGCATTACCGACCGATGGGTGAAGTGTCGCAAAGGATGATCGATTTTTATTGTTAGTATCCTTTCTTTAGTTTTATTTTAAGGTGAAATGAAAGTCACGTGACCTCGATATGATTTACACTTGGAATTTTCAAACGCTATTTTCTCAGCCAAAACACATTCGGTTGATGTGAAATTGATATCAGTGATGTAGAAAAACTGAATGAAAGGCCTGCCAATCGTGGATTTTCGAATATCGAAGGACATAATCAAAATTTTGTGTAACAATATCGTTCTGTAACCCAAGGAGGTGCTGCCCCTCGTGGAGAGAGGCAACACTTCCTTGGATTACAGAACAACATTGTTAAAAAACTGTTATTACGTCTCGATTTTCGAAAATCCACGATTGCCAGGCCCTTCATTAAGTTTTTCTACGTCACCGATATCAATTTCACATCAATCGAATGTGTTTTAGCTGAGAAAATAGCGTTTGAAAATTCCAAGTGTAAATCATATCGAGGTCACGTGACTTTCATTTCACCTTAAATTTAACTTTTTTTTAAATTAACTCGATTCTAATGTAATTATATTTATTTTCAATTATTTTTAATTATTTTAGTATTAAGGTTAATATCAGAGTTAATATTGAGTCTGATTGTTGTCCATGGTTTCCTATAGTTTCTCAAATTCCAATAATTGCTCCACTGTCATTTTCTGGAAGGATGGGAAAATAAAATAGTCACATTTTGTATTATCGATGTTTCAATAATCCTTACATATAATTTTTTAAGTCAGATAAATGCAAACAGGGAAGTTTCATGCACGTTTTTTATTCTCTTATCCGATAATTTGACGATTAGGATTGATAAAAAACATATTTCTATCAATTGTTTATATTTGGTTTTGCGGTAAATCGAGTTTTTCAATACAGCGTTTGAATTTCGCGCTACTCTTTACGCGCAGACGAACCGTCTGATGGCGCTGCGGACAACAATGGTCAACAGAAAGACATGGCGGACGAGATACTGTGTGACGTCACGTGGCGTCGAAAAGTTGACAATTTTCAATTTTACACTCTTTACACTCTAGTCTGAAGTTGATTCTATAATTTTTCTAGTTTCTGAAAATTGTATTCAATCATCACGCAGTCATTCATCGTCGATATTTTTTGTTACTTTTAAATCTGAAGAAACTTTTCTGGTAAAAATCGCAAACTTTGTACTTTCATTTTCAATAAAAATGGAAAAATTCCATCAAATTTTGTTGTACTAATTTATCATAGAAATCTATTATTCCTTTTTTTCGTTCTTTTACTGTAACACTAATCATATGTTTATTACTTGAAAAAAAGAAACTACAGGCAATACGAAATTAAAGTTGTTACAATAAGTTCCTAGAAAAAAGTATCAGTAAAAATACTTTTTTCTAGATCGATGACAATAAAGAGAAGACCAACAACAACAATAATTTGATCATTTTATACAGATTTGCGTAGTATACATAATTCTTCGAAAAGTAATTCGTAAACCGGAAGCGAGTTTGTCGCGTCAAGTTATCCGCTCGCTTGGACTGAGCTTCGGGTAAAAATTCGTCCGTCAGATGGAGGCTCTTTCAACCATCCGCTGGCATCGACGTAAGTATCGTCGGGAGTGATATTCCGAATAAAATCCGTCCAATCCTAACAAACTAAAGTGACCAGTGTCTCGAAACAATCGAATAACGTTAGTTTAATAATCCCGCTATAATTCCCGGGCTATATTTCCACCCTAAATTCGATATTCCGGCACCAAACGCCGATATGTCCGAGTGGCATGTCTCAGGCACGGGCGCCTTCGACCCTGTTTATGGAATCGTCACATGGACCCGCATCGCGGAGTCTCGATGCGTTCCGCGTTCTTCGGTGTCTAAAAAAATCTGAAATTCATCCCCGTAGAATCCGGGGATTCGAGATCGATTATCCAGCCGCTGAACAAACGGCTGCGTCGCTGTCTCGAACATAACCTAAAAACTGGTTGAACTCTGTTTGATATTACAGATGGTGGATACTAAGGCGAAGGCACCGGCCAAACCGGCGGCTACTGCGGCCAAAAAGGAGGGAGTCAAGGCTCGTGGTAAACCTCGTAACCTCGATTTGGGAAACGGAGTCTACAGATTCAGCCGTACCCGAATGTACCACAAGAAGGCCATCTACAAGTTTGTAGACAAGAAGACCGAGAAGACTGTGAGTATTCTTGCTGTATTCAGACTCTCGAACACGCACCCTTCTGATCCAAGGCGATTCTCGCTCACTGCCGTCTCGTCATTTAATCAAGGGGATAGTAACGCTTTGGGCGACGGAATTACCAACCGATTTGTCGTTGATACACTGATTGGGTGCGAAGTCGCGACAATTTTTATTCTAACCGTCGGTAGAGACCAAATTCATACGCAAATTGTGAATAAGTCGCTCTAGAAATAGTTATTATGGAGTAATCGCATTTTTTGAAACTGTTTTATTGATTTTTAGATGATTTTTTCAACTAGAATTATTGAAATCAACTAACACGACTAAGCTAGGATTATAAAAATTGTTTTATAACTTTTGACAGACTTTTTACTCTATAAATGATCCCAGCGTCTTAGAAAAAGCAAGAAAAAAGGCTTTGAAGCACGTTCTGGTGTTGATATTGCGATTTTTACCATTGAAATCGTTTCATTCCGCGAACTTTCTGATTCAGGAAACGTGATAAAAACGTTATTCCGTCGTTTTAACAGGTCAAACCCAAGAAACCAGTCACCATCGAGAAGAAGATTGGCGGAGAGAAGAACGGAGGCACCAGATTGGTCCTCGTAAAGAAGAGGAAGAACAACTACCCCACCTCTGAGCCAGTCACTGCTCATCATGCTAAGAAAACCTTCCGTGAACACACTCGTACATTCAGGCCTACCCTGACTCCGGGAACAGTCTTGATCATCCTTGCCGGACCCCATAAGGGAAAGCGAGTCGTTCTTCTCAAGCAATTGAAGAGCGGACTTCTTTTGGTCACCGGTGGGCAGAATTATTTCCACTCTGGGATTGATTGATTATTTAGAATGTTAATTAGTGACTCAATTGAAATTGTTTCCGCAGGTCCATTCCTGATCAACGCTTGTCCTCTGCGTCGTGTGAGCCAGAATTACGTGATCGCGACATCGACTAAAATCGATTTGTCGGCCGTAAAGTTCCCTGAGGAAGTACTGAAAGACGAATACTACAAGAGAACCCAGAACAAACGGGCGAAGAAGGAGGAGGGAGACATTTTCAGCGCTAAGAAAGTCGAGTACAAACCGTCCGACCAGAAGAAAGCGGATCAGAAAATTGTTGACAAACTCGTTATCGGAGCCATAAAGAAACACCAAGACAAAAAATTATTGTTCACCTATTTGTCGGCAATGTTTGGGCTACGAAGCAGCCAATACCCGCATAGAATGAAATTCTAAACCCGTTTAGTACATAGATAATTTTCTGTGTATTTTGGAGCGGTTTCTCTTTGTACGCGTGGGAGAAGAATAAAAAAAAAAGGATTATAAAAATTATTTTAGTATTTTTTGGTTTTTCTTCTAATGATGGGATTATGAAGAATTTTGGATCATTCTCTGAGACTACCCTAGGATTTTTAGAAACGGAGTTCTGATTTCTAAAGAACCCCCTCTTTTATTATTGCGATAAGCTTTTATCTTCGTTTTGACGAATGATCAACAAATTATTTTGGTGATGGGCTTAATTCAATTATTTTAGTATGTTATTAAAACTTCATTTTCAAGTCTATAAATTTGGTTCGAAGAGAAAAGAAAGACTGACAATTTTCATTCAGACAATATTATTTTCTTTACATTCAGTTCACATATTTACATGAATAAGTGAGAGAAAAACAGAAATCATTACAATTAATTATATGATGCTTCGAAATTCTGTAAACTTGGAGTTTATAATCGAAAATCGTATTTTATGGAATGAAATTTCACTAGAATTTGAATTCTAGGTGACGAATTTATTGCGTAATAATTCATTTCAACAAAGGATTAAAAAAAGAATTCATCATAGAAAATTTCTTGAAGTTTATTCAATAGATAAAAAAATGCGAAAAAAAAAATGGGCATTAATTCGCACTGTACAGGATGATTCAGAATTAGGTAGTGACAAATATTTTAAAGGATCTCGAGTTAGTTTGATCTCATAGCTGTTTTTTCTTCAATATTATTCATTTCCAATTCTACGAAACTAATTTCTTCTCGTTATTACACGTAAGAGTACCAATTTCATGAATCCGTCTAATTCAAAAACTATAATGCATCACGAATCCTAAGAAATGGTGATAGAACACAAGGACTGAAGAACTTCTTAGAATATGATGTGACAATGAGAGTAAGAATCTACCTGAACGGCAAAAAAAAAAAAAATCAGTTTAAAGTTTGAAAATAAACCATGTCGATTGGGACTCATGTGATGGAAATCTGTTTATTCATTATCGACATACCGTGAGTTTCTCGCTATGCGGGCCACTCGGTGCGCCTGAAACAAGCAACCGTACGTACGGCACGTGATAATTCTTATGGGACGTACGTACGGTTGCCTGCTTTAGGTGCACCGAGTGGCCCGCATAGCGAGAAACTCACGATATAGGGACCGAGCGAGGTCACAAGTGGCGTTTCTAACCAAAGAACTGTACTTTTTCGATGTATGATAGGGAAAGAGTTATTCTTGCATCGTCAGTTGTTGAGATATCTACAGAAACACTGAGAAAACAGGTATGAAAGTCACGTGACCTCGATATGATTTACACTTGGAATTTTCAAACGCTATTTTCTCAGCCAAAACACATTCGATTGATGTGAAATTGATATCAGTGACGTAGAAAAACTGAACGAAGGGCCTGCCAATCGTGGATTTTCGAATATCGAAAGACATAATCAGAATTTTGTGTAACAATATTGTTCTGTAACCCAAGGAGGTGCTGCCCCTCGTGGAGAGAGGCAGCACTTCCGTGGATTACAGAACAATATTGTTAAAAAACTGTTATTACGTCTCGATTTTCGAAAATCCACGATTGGCAGGCCCTTCATTGAGTTTTTCTACGTCACTGATATCAATTTCACATCAATCGGATGTGTTTTGGCTGAGAAAATAGCGTTTGAAAATTGAAAAAAAAGTGTAAATCATATCGAGGTCACGTGACTTTCATTTTCCCAGGAAGGTTTGTCAAACCTTCTCAAATCTGTTATGAGACCCATGTTTCATTTCCCCTAACACATCTAACTTCTCTGGCCTACGTCCTCGCGCCTGGATCGCGGCAACCCTACCAACGCGGATGCACGACGGTTCACAATGATAAAGGGGAGTGGGGAGCGAGTTCGGCGAACGTGACGGCCCCAAACACGGGGACGGTGTACGTAGCGTCTACGATACGTTAATAAACCTACGGTGACGTCACGCGCCGTCTTTCGTCAGGGATGAGTAGTTTTGAAAACAACTAGGTATCATCCAGCCTGCCTGCCCGCTTCCTGCCCGCCCGCGCCCGTCCGTTCGAGTAGTGGTAGTGGCTTGTGTCGCGGTCACTGCGCCGAGGCTCTCTAAGTAACAGGCTGACACGGTGTTTAGATTCTAACTTACACGACGCGTTCTCAATCTATTACAATCTATGAGCGGTATATCATGCGTGTGAATTTTTTTTGTTCTCCCATACGCATGTAACCGCGCGCTGAAGAAACCGTGATACAAGTATCATAACATAACAATCGTCTGAAAAAGCAACAAAGGGGGGGGTGGAGCTACAGAGTCGAAAGGTGGGGGGGGGGAGGGAAGAGGAAAAAGTGACCAAAACATAAACACAAATAATAAACACAAGTTTATATCTCGTTAAAAATGGACACGCTAAGGGAACAGGTGATGATTAATCAGTTCGTTTTGGCAGCAGGATGCGCCAGAGAACAGGCTAAACAACTACTCCAAGCCGCCCATTGGCAATTCGAGGTGAGTCTCGTCATGTGACTAAACGATAATCGCTTGTTTTCAACAGCTATAGAGAAAAAGATTGATTCGTCAAACGTAAACAAACGTAAAGTGTTTGCGACGACGAGAAAATGGCCGCTTTTCCTCATCGTATTGTCGCACGTGTTGTTGTCCTCTCTCTCTTTTTATTGTTATTGTTATTTTTATGATTATTTTCATTTTATTAGGAATAAATAACCGAGATTATTGATGCATACGTGCAGGCGTACCTTCTGGTCGTGTATTTTAGAGCAGAAACGGGACACGTCGAGACGGACAATGGTCCGTGCCAAAATTATTTGTAAAAAATAGAACACACTTGGCAGGTGGCAAAATGCCATTTAAAATTATTTATAGTAATTGTGTGTGTATACTCGGTGAATTCTGATACCTATTCACATTTTTAGATAATTTATTACCCATTTTTTTCCTCACCGAGGTGCTAAATCGGTCCGACGCCCCTAAGGAACCGTAATCACTGTTCTATTACTTTTCACAGACTGCGTTGAGCATATTTTTCCAAGAAGCTGCGATACCGTCCTGCGCGCAGGGGCCTGGGACGCATTTTGGACAGGTGAGACGTTGCGGAATCGAATTTCAGGCTCCGAGTATCTCCGTTTCAAGGACTCCGAGGCTCATTTTTTTCCCCTGTTTCAGATAACGCCGTGCAACACGCCAGCTACACCCCCGAATTTTCCAGACGCGCTATTAGCGTTTTCAAAGATGTCTGCGGGAGATAAAACTCCGTCGGGTGAGTTTGGACTCTGGTTTGAGACACGGACGACGGAGAGAGAGGATAGGGGCTAAAAATAGCGAGAACTTGGGTCCGGGGAATGATTATGGGCACTGGCAACATTCTTGCAAATTGATTTACGGCCTCTAAAAGACGGCCGAGTCGTTAAAATGATTTTTTATCACTGATTCAGGCATGTCTCCGAGCCAGAACGGACAAGTTTCGCAGCAGCATCCCGGCGGCAGATGTAGCGTATCCGGAACACAGCCGCAGACGAGTCAATCCTTCGGACTTGGAGAACCGCAGAGATAAAAAAACCTAGATTTGTGCAATTTTAAACGAAGGATAAAGTTCTATTAGAGACGATTCGTCGGGACTTTGGATTCATCCTGGGGGTGGTCCGCTCGCTGATAGTGTCTGAAAAAATGAAAGAGAAAAAAAAAGAAGTACTTGTTGATTATACGATTCTCGTATCTAAGTATCTTTGTTGTTTATCAATTCTAGGTCTCGTTGATAGTCTTTGAATATTTCTCGCTCAGATTATACGATAATAAATAAATATCTTGCTATTTCATCCGAAGTGTAGAGTTCCTAAGATAAATACAAAAAAAACTAGGTACTAAAATAATATCAATTTATTTAATTATCAACTTTTTAGTATTTAGAAAAAGAAAGAAAGAATTATTATTTTTTTGTTCCTTCGTTATTATAGACAAATAGAATAGATATATATAAAAAAAAAAATTGAGCATGTGACCATCCCCGAAAATAAAAAATTTAAACAACTAATATTAACAAAAAATTTAGTTACACACATTTAAAAAGCTTCTATTACATAATTTTATGTATCTATGTTATATTCCTTGATACGAAACCAATGGATTATGTAAATCATCGGTTTTTTTTTTCACTACAACTGTTATTCTAATTGTTAAGAGAATAATTTTTAATTGTATGAAAATCATCGAATGGTCTAAAATGATCAGAGTATTTTTAGCTCCTTTTTTACACACAAGCAATGAATAATCATGTAATCAAAATTCTTCAGTCTGAACGTATTTGGTGGCCAGCCTGTCGAATACTTCGAGAAATGATACGATTTTCGCGAAGAATAATCGTTACAAAATTTTCATCAAAGGCTCTTTTTATTTTATTTTAACGATAAAACAAAAACAAATTGAATAAACGATTATTTGTTATGATATAGAATATATAAAAAAAATACAAAAATAGTAATGAATAATTAAATTAATAGCTTTTTTTCCAATCGATAAAAGGATGATTTTTGATACACGGTTCATCGTCATGAGTTAGAAATATACGCTTTTGTATTTTATTTTGCAAATTTTGACCCCTTTTATTGCCATAATTACTATACAAATTTTAACATGTTCACTTGTTCTACTACCTATCAAATTAATCATTGAATTTGATCGGAAGTTTTCTGCTATCAGAATTTCTGACAAAAAAAACCTGAATGTTGAAATGAAAAAATTTGACGGCTACAAGAAAGAGAGAAAAAAGAATCTGTTCAAAGCAATTTTCGGTGTAACATAATGTAACATGAATGTCGAAATACGTCTTTAGTAATATAGACTCATTATCAGTGTACAAATTTGGAAATCTTTCGTCTCTAATCCGGATTGGAAAAACTAGACACATGTCATGATACGATATAAAGTGAAATAGATAATAACATTACAGAGATTAAAAAGATAGAAGACGTCCCGATTTATATATGTATATCAATAAATAATTAAACCAGCAGCTGTTTTAGTGAATAAGAAGAAAATACGTAAAACAGAAAAATTACTATCTTTGCTCAGAATAGTTTGATCATCCTGATGATTTTTCTGTATCAATTTATATTGTCAAACAATTTAACGACGATAAATTTTTGATCGGATAATTTTTTTCTCTGTTTGTTTCATCATCAAGTGATCTCAATTTTAATTGTTCTCTTTTTATTTGGGTTTTAAATGTATTATTTTTTTTTCTTTTGCTAATTTCTAATTATGTTTTAGCTACCGGTAATTATCGCTGAATTTAAAGATCGCTTAAGTACGGCGGAATCAAGATTTCAATTATATGATCGATTGATTAATTTGATTAATTAATTCAATCGTTGTATGTACGAGCTTTTATACTGTCGTATATTAAATTACCTGCAAAATAGAATCACTGTAGTTTTTTTTTTTTTTTCTATCGATCTATTTATTTTTATCCTCCATTTCATTACTATGAAACGTAATTATACAATGAAATAGGTATTCGGTGTTGTAAAAGAAAAAAAAAAAAAAAATTGTCTGAGACAAATAAATTTATTTGAAACCACAAATAGAGAAAAATGAAGAAAAGAAACGAAAAGAACGTTTTTAGCAATTAAATATTCTGCAATGTTGTTGGTTTTTTTTGTTTTTTTTTCAAACGTGAGCTTTAAATACTCCAGAGCATTTTTTTTTTTTTTTGATAATGATAAACAACGGTTAAACTATTTACGAACGATTATAATATGTGAATTATATCTACTAGATAGGTAAAGACGTTTAGCTGTTTCGGGACTACTATAATTGTTTTTAATAATTACTATTATATATCGATAATTATAAATAATTCTTTTTTCTTTTTCTTCTGTAAATAATCATTGATGAAAAAAAAAAAAATAATAATACTTGTATATGTATAAATAATAAATAATTAATATTGGTGCTTTCATAGAAACAAAGAACGCATTATCTTTATTTCCGTCCCCGTTCTCACATACATGATAGAAAAGATTTTCGGTGTGACGTCACTTGGGTAAAAACTTGTTTCTCAATTTCTGACCCGTTTAGATTTGTTGACAATTATTTTCGATCGTGCAGGGACAATAAAAGCTACTGATGCATCAATAGATTCTAATTTAACAACCAAACGATAAATCTCGTAGATTAAAATTGCGAAGTGGACGTAAAATTGAAAAAATATGACTGCCATCGTCATTTGTTGTAAAATTTCAATTTATTAATTTCTAGTTTCGATTTTATTGAATGGCTATACTTATAGGTACAGAAATAAACGTTTTACAGATTTTCTGACATTTTTTTAACTCATAATTAGCGCAAATGAATTCGGAGCAATATTCGTATTCTGACGTCACAGCGTCAACCACGTGTTCGAACCACGTGGGGTACGACACGTGACCCTGAAATTACGTCGGATACCGCCTGCAGATGGAGTCGCGGTTCGGTGAATCGGGACGTCAAAAACTTCGGTGAATCCCAATCTACCGGCATAGATATTATGACGGTGCAGGAGATGTTTAATTGATTCGAGAGGCGGTTCATTGCGATTTTCGTCACGCGGGTCACACGTTGAACCTGTGTGTACCTCATACTGGTTTCTCCGCGATCCTTCTTTCGGATATAAATAACCATCTTCGCCTGCCGTGCGACACGGAGCAATACGCGACGCAAATACAGTACTGTTATTATTGTTTCGGGTTTGTTTATCTCTATGCCGTTTCAGTATTTCCTGTAGAACTAGACGAGGACTGGGAATGCGATTTACGTATGTATATGCAGTGTTCATTTGTTCATTACACAGCAAATCTATGCAAATTTAGAAAATGTTTTATTTATTTTTATCCTACGTATAGTCAGAGTTAAGGTGAAATGAAAGTCACGTGACCTCGATACGATTTACACTTGGAATTTTCAAACGCTATTTTCTCAGCCAAAACACATTCGATTGATGTGAAATTGATGTCAGTGACGTAGAAAAACTCAATGAAGGGCCTGCCAATCGCGGATTTTCGAAACCGAGACGTAATAACAGTTTTTTAACGATATTGTTCTGTAATCCAAGGAAGTGCTGCCTCACTCCACGAGGGGCAGCACCTCCTTGGGTTACAGAACAATATTGTTACACAAAATTCTGATTATGTCTTTCGATATTCGAAAATCCACGATTGGCAGGCCCTTCATTCAGTTTTTCTACGTCACCGACATCAATTTCACATCAATCGAATGTGTTTTGGCTGAGAAAATAGCGTTTGAAAATTCCAAGTGTAAATCATATCGAGGTCACGTGACTAGAAACAAAAACGAAATTGAGAGAGAGATGCAATAAACTTCTTTCATCATATCCACTAATATACTCACGATAGTTCGCCTCTGTTCTATCGATGTGTATTTGAATTATTTTTCAACCGTTTTTAAACATTGTCAACATCCTGCGATAGATTGTATATCTTGATTCATCTCTTCTATCTACAATTCTACACTCTCCTCAGCCAGAGCGCAGATCGAACGATATGGGAAGCGTGACGCGCAGAGGAGCCAATCGCAGTGCTTCGCGCTCCCCCCACTCCATCGGTCCCACGCGCGAACTGTGGAATAGTCGAGCTCTCGTTAAACAGACCATAGTTATGTAGATAGTTTTTCGATTATCTAGATGAAAAGATGATCTGTGATCTTTTATCTTCTATTCTTGCACTTGTTTCTATGAAGAATTACTTTTTTTTTCACTCATCTCTTGTAGATAATTATTCATCTTCTTTTTTTATCTCATCTAGATGACGTTTGAATCAAACAACATTAACAAAAATAATTTCACAGCAATGTAGCTATTTAATTATAAAGAATTTGGTGAACAATAGATTATGTTATCTTCTTTTTTTAGATAAATTTTATGTGTCACACTTACAATAATCTTCTTTTATTTGTATCTTGTTGATGTTTTTTATCATTTACTATATCAAACTGGATCGTAATCTTAAAATTTGAATTATTATCTTGTGTTTCATCTTATCTATCTTATCTTGTTGATGTTTTAATTATTTACGTTATCAAACTAGATCGTTATCTTGAAATCTGAATTATTATCTCGTGTTTTATCTTATCTAGATATTCAAATCAACCATCTTTTTTTTCAAATTTAAAGCGGGAAAACAATACATTTGCACATGAAGAATAGAATTACAGTCTGGGATAAGTCCTCGTGCTCTTTAGGACTAAAGCCAATCCAATCATAAGAAAAACATTGAACTATAGATAGGAATATGTATATTCTTCTATCCCGGGCAAACAATGATGTTGATATTCACTCATTGCGATAAATAAAATTATATTGTTTCTCTGCTACAAGCACAAAGCTTCTGAGACAAACTACGTGGATCATTCGATCATTCGGTGTTCATAAATTCATCAACTCCTCCTTATTCCCTATTTTTGACGATAATTTCCCAAAACCAGTTGAACGAAATCGAAGATAATCATGGATCCGACCGAAGCCATGGTCTACCATACGGACCGGAAGCGTCCGATCGATGTCGAGCAAGATCGTCAGAATCTCTTCCATTCCTTCGGTGCGAACCCCAACAATGTCCACCCGGTGCTACACGATTTCGAGAGAAAACGTTACTTTCACACTTCGATCACAAGAATCCTGATGATTCTATTCACCTTGGGGTGTTCTTGGTACGTCATGTACACCGCCTACACGATCCTCGTTGGAAAAAACAGGTTTTGGGTTTGTGACCCTCGCACCGATGTCAGAGTACCAGAGATGCCCGATTATATCGATACCGTCAACAACTACAACTGGAACGACGACCTCAAATCGGATGAATACTTGGATTACGACGCTCCGAGTACGAAGCGTTTCGCAACCGGATCAGGAACGTCTGTCCAGAAGTGCAGCGGAGTGCCAAAAGTCTTGCGTTTCGATTGTCACCCGCAAGACGGGGCCACCAAATCCTCGTGCGAAGCCCGCGGCTGCTGCTGGGACCCGCTGAACGACTCGCGGTGCGAAGGAAGCGACTGTTTCAAACGCGTTCCTTTGAATATTCCCTACTGCTTCTACCCCGAGGACTGGCCCGACTATGAGTACATCAACTCGACTCGTGACGGACAGGAGTTCACAGGATACTTGAAACGGAAGGTCAATTCTTTCTACAAGAAGGACATTCCCGTGATAAGAATCGAATCTACGCATCTGAGCGACTCGATTTTACGCGTCAAGGTGAGGCAGGCGCTAATCGACTCCCGCAAAGCTTCTCAGATCATTGGCTTGAAACTCAAATTCATCTTTCAGATTGACGATCCTAGCGACTCACGTTACGAGCCTCTGTACCCTGACAAATCGGACTGGGATTTCCGTGGTGGAAACGTTGAGGGCGATAAATTCCTGTTTCAAGTGGACGACGAGAAGCCAGGCTTTGCGATCAGACGTGCGGAGGACGATAACGTCCTGTGAGTCTCTCAGCCCTTTTCAACGTCGACGATTTTCTTTTACACATTTCAATCTACAGGTTCGATTCCATCGGACGTGGAGGCTTCATATTCGCCGATCAATTCCTCGAAATTCACGCGCTACTGTCTTCGAACAACATTTACGGGCTCGGAGAACACAGGTCGAGGCTCCGGCTCGACACAAATTGGCAATCTTTCACGATGTTCAACAGGGATCAGGCGCCTACGGAGAAGGCAAGTTTGCAGAGTCCGTAAAGCCTCAGGACAAAGGAAAAGAAGCTTCCAACGATTCACTTGATTGTTAACAATTGTTTTCTAGACGAATTTGTACGGCACTCATCCGTTCTACTTGGCTATAGAAGATTCTGGAAAATGTCACGGAGTTTTATTCCTCAACAGTAATGCGATGGGTAAGATTCTGATTCTCTGATACATTGATCATAGAGTCGAAGGCTTGATGCGATCGAATCGTTTCAGATGTTATACTGCAGCCAGCGCCGGCCATAACGTATCGGACGATCGGCGGAGTCTTCGATATCTACTTCTTCCTGGGACCGTCGCCAGCCGACGTTCTCCGACAGTATTCCGAAATCGTTGGAAAACCATTCATGCCACCTTATTGGTCCCTTGGTTTCCACCTGTGCAGGTGCGCCTGATGAACTCAGAGATCCTCCGTCTTCGAATCGATCGATGAATCGTCTTGTTTCGATTTCAGATTCGGCTACGGATCGCTCGCCAAGACCCGAGAAGTTTGGAACAGGACTCGAAACGCTGGAATTCCATTCGTAATTGTTTGATTCTTTTTCGACCTCGAAGAAAATCGTTTTCTTGCCTCTGATCATTTTATTTTGCAGGACGTGCAGTGGAACGACATCGACTACATGGATCGCAACAACGACTTCACCTATGACACCGATAAATTCAAAGATCTGCCGGAATTCGTCGACGAAGTTCATTCGGTTCGTAGTCTACCGCCGAACTTAACTCGGTCCGTGACTTCAATTCGTCGTTCTTTGTCCTCCAGGTGGGAATGCACTACATTCCGATCATAGATGCTGGGGTTTCCGCGTCTGAGAAGGCCGGAAGTTATCCGCCCTACGACGAAGGGCTGCGGGAGGGCGTGTTCATAAAGGAGGGTGAAACGGAGAAGCCCTTCATCGGCAAAGTTTGGAATCTTGGTCTCACCGCTTGGCCCGACTTCACGAACCCAAACGCGACGGACTACTATCATCGCATGCTTCGGAACACGCATGACATGTTTGAATTCGACGGCGTATGGATTGTGAGTATTTATTCTTCGTCTTCTTCGATCGGATGATGGAATTGTCCTTTCTTCTCGTAGGACATGAACGAACCTTCGAATTTCTACGATGGCCTCGTTAGCGGCTGCCCTCGTAATGATCTCGACAATCCGCAATACGTGCCTAATGTTCAGGGCGGAGTTCTGGCGTCGAAGACCGTGTGCATGAACGCTAAACACCATCTTGGCCCACATTACAACTTTCATAATACTCACGCCGTTGGTCAAGCGATCGCTGTTAACTCGTGAGTTCAGGATCTTGGGAGGGTTCGAACGTATTTTGGAATAGCATGAATAGTCCGGTCAAATTGGCAAGAATTGATGAGTGAAAGGTGCTCGAATTCAGTTTTTTCATCATATCTCGACAACCATTGATCTTATCGTCACGGATGTCATTATGAGAAATAAAGCTTATTGAATTCTCTACAAAAAAGGTTCAATATATTTTTGTCATATCTTCGACAGTTTTTGTGTAATACAGGCCTGAAAGTATTGATATTTGGGGCTTCCGTGAAAATCATGTATTCACTGGTGTATTAGAGAAAAACTATCGAAGATACGGGAAAAATGTATTGAACCTTTGTTGTAGAGAATTCAGTAAGCTTCATTTTTTGTAATGACCTCTGTCACGGTAGGATCAATAGTTCTCGAGATATGATGAAAAAACTAAATTCGAGCGTCTTTGAGTCAAGACCGCGGATCACATTTCTCCATTCGCTATATTTTTTACTGGACTATAGTAATCGTCCGACACTACCGTCGTTTCCAGAGCATTGAAGAAGATTCGAAATAAAAGACCGTTCATAATATCGAGAGGAAGTTGGGTGGGTCTCGGACACTACGCAGGGCACTGGTCCGGAGATGTGTTCTCAACGTGGTGCGTTGTTGTTGTTTATTCGACGATGAGAAGCTGAAGATAATTGCTGTAATGAAGTTGTGTTTTTCTTCTTCAAGGCATGATTTCGAATCTAGTATTACTGAGGTATTGACCTACGGTTTGTTCCAAGTACCTATGATGGGTGCCGATATCTGTGGCTTCAACGGTAACACAACACAAGCATTGTGCAATCGTTGGACTCAGCTTGGTGCGTTTTACCCATTTTCAAGAAACCATAATTCCGATCAGACAATTGTAAGTACATAGTTAGAATTTAACGAATTGAATTCAACAATGGGATTTAAGTCTGAAACGATCGTTACTCATTTTCTAGGAGCAGGATCCAGTCATCATGGGTGAATTGGTTGTAAAATCTGCTAGAAAAGCGTTGATGATTCGATACAGATTCATACCGTATTTGTACACTCTATTTTTCAAAGCACACATGTTCGGAGATACCGTAGCCAGACCTTTATTCTTCGAGTGAGTATCGACGCCTCGCTACAATATCAACTTCTCCAATTTTCGCCCATTTCATTCCGTGAATAATTGTTCTCTTGCAGATTCACCAACGACAAAGACACGTACGACATCGACAAGCAATTCCTATGGGGCAGTTCTCTAATGATTATACCTGTGCTGGAAGAGGTATGCCGGCGGCTTGATACTCAAAAGCTACTTTGCCCCAAATTATTTTATCACGATAACGCACTGCGACTGATCTGTCATCGAATTTCTCACCCAATCGTGTAGATACGATAATTGGTACGTGATTTTCACTTGCTTTCAGAACTCTGTCACGGTTCGTGCCTACATGCCACGCGGCCGGTGGTACGACTTCTATTCCAAATCTATGATGTATTCTATCGGAAAATATGTGACGCTGGATGCTCCGTTGGATACTATACCATTGATGATTCTCGGTGGTTCGATTTTACCAGCTCAAACTCCAAACGTCACCACGACTCTTAGTCGAATGAATAAATTCGAATTGCTGGTCGCGTTGGATCACGATGGAAGTGCAAGTGGCGAGTTGTATTGGGACGACGGGGACAGTTTAGGTGAGCAAATGAATGATCCATTTCGAGGATAAATCGGAAATAATTGATTGATTTCATGTCATAGATTCTCTGGATAAGAAGGAATACAGGTGGCTTGAGTTCACTGTAAATAATCAAACACTGACAAGTCGTGATATCGAGGGTGGATATTTCGGGGACTACATGATTCTTGGAAAAGTGAGCGTGATGGGAGTTACAAAAAGAGTGGACCATGTCATTTTAAACGGGGAAAAAATTGATTTCATTTATGACGAGAAAAGATCGGTAAGAAATAATCAATTTGCAGGATTTATTTTCCTCAATGAAACCAATCATTTTTACTTTTTATGAATTTTTCAGTACTTGAACATCAAAGGACTCCACGTAGATCTGAGAAAGAAGTTCATATTGTCGTGGAAGTGAGATGAGCACAGTTAAGGCGAATACGACCACAAAATATTTTCTCTACTATTATGATTAAAAGGTTTTTCTTTTCTAGTACCAGATTTGTATCATAATCGCTCATTTTCTTCATCTTTCATGTACATACATTTACAAGGTATATCTGAAATATTAAACTATCAAATTATCATTAGTAACTATTGTTCATAAAAAACAGCCCAATAAATATTACTATTTTGTCATCTAAAGCATCTACCCGCTTAGAATTATTTTCTCTCGATACATTAGCACTTGGTGCAATAATTTATTTGAGAAGATGATCTGCTTGAATTTTTCACCCTTTTATTTGCACATTTTGATTAAAAAATTATTTTTTTTTATAGATATGAGAGAATTACGTGTTTATATTAAAAATTTAAAAACTATAGTCATCCATAATTTATTATATTTGAGTTTTCACCAGTATAATAGATAGCATTAGGAATAGTTTTCGACAAAGATAAAGCCACGTATTGAATACACAATGAAAAATGCCAGGGCATGTTTATCAGGAGTTGGAACATGAGCTGGACGTCGAATGAGAAGTGAGATAGGCAGTATCTGTACACCGACATTCTGCATACCAGAGAAAAGATATTGTCGTCTCACTCTGAAGTAGAAGTCTGCGGTGCGCAATTTAGTAATTGATACTACACTGCGTCGTTCATCGAGTCTCGAACGATAAAAGATGGGCTCAGAGTCTGTCTCTAGCGCATCGAGTCTGCGGAGACTAGATTTTCGTCAGAATCGCTTCTCCGCTGCGATGTCTTCGCTGATCTTGATCATTCTCTCATCCGACTTGATTTTCTCGGTGCATGCGATCGCCGTTGTGAATGTGCCGAGCGAAATTACCGCCGATCGGGATTACGGAGAGAATGACTTCTCCGTCGAGTGTGGAAACATCCCTGCAGCTTTGAGATTCGATTGTCATCCGGAATCCGGAGCGTCGCAGTTGGCTTGCACGGACCGTGGCTGCTGCTGGGACCCGGCTAACGAAGCGAATTCTAATTTGACGGGAGGAAACTTGGACGAGCCTTTCTGCTTTTATCCAGAAAACTGGCCTGGATATGAATTCGTCAATTCTTCGAGAGACGGAAACGACTTTTCAGGGTTCTTGACTCGACGAGTCAAGTCATTTTACAAGAACGATGTTCCCTTGGTCAAAATCACCGCCACAAGCCTCACCGATTCAATTTTAAGAGTCAAGGTGAGCCAGGATAATGGAAAGTTGAATTGAAAAATGAATTGATAATGAAAAGTTGAATTGAAAAATGAATTGAATAGATCTACGACGCTGAGGTGGATCGGTACGAGCCTCCGTGGCCTCTGAAGTCGAACTGGAACTTTTCACCGCTCCAAAACTCGTCGCTAAAATACATCTTTGATCCAGACACCCGGAGAAATGGTTTCACGGTGAAACGCGCGACGGATAAAACGACTCTGTGA
Organism: Euura lappo; assembly: GCA_018257835.1. Lineage (NCBI taxonomy): Eukaryota > Metazoa > Arthropoda > Insecta > Hymenoptera > Tenthredinidae > Euura > Euura lappo. Next base: position 75,519 of record JAEUYN010000480.1, on the reverse strand, counting down.
GCGAAACTCTTCAATTTCTGCGATCGTTACTGAATTCTAATTCCTCGCACAGGTTCGATTCCGTAGGGAAAGGAGGCTTCATATTCGCCGATCAATTTCTCCAAATACACTCAATCTTGCCTTCGCACAATATCTACGGCCTCGGACAGCACAGAGCGACGTTGAAGCTGAACACGACGTGGAGGTCATTCACGATGTTCAACAAGGATCAACCCCCTACGGAGCTGGTATGATTCGCGACGATGAGCGAAAAAAGTCCAGCGATGTACGACGTAACATTCTTTCAGGCAAACTTGTACAGTTCTCATCCGTTCTACATCGTCGTCGAAGACTCTGGCGATGCTCACGGAGTTCTGTTCCTGAACAGCAACGCTATGGGTGAATATTTCTCCTGCGTCGTGTTAGATCGTCAACGAACTTCGTCGGTACCGTTTCAGACGTGATTCTGCAGCCGGCACCGGCTGTGACGTTCAGAAGCATCGGCGGAATTTTCGATATCTACTTCTTCGTGGGACCGACGCCAGCCGACGTGTTGAGACAGTATTCAGAGATCGTTGGGAAACCATTTTTCCTGCCCTATTGGTCTCTCGGGTTCCATTTGTCGCAGTGAGTCGAGTCCAGATTCGTCGATTCGAATAAAACTATTCAATCAAACGATCATTTCAGACTCGGATACGGAAGCGTTGCGGAGACTAGAAAAGTTTGGAACAATACACGCAGCGCGGGGATACCATTCGTGATTATTCTTGCTCGAGCGGTCGCGAAAACTTTCTGCGTCTCAATTTATTGATACTTTTCAGGACACGCAGTGGAACGACATCGACTACATGGACAGAAGGAACGACTTCACGTACGACACTGAGAATTTCAAAGAGCTGCCGGAGTTCATTCGAGAAATTCACTCCGTGAGTTGGAGGAAAACTCCTTCCGCTCACGTTTGCGTCAATATCCACTAATCTTTCAGGTGGGGATGCACTACGTCCCGATCATAGACCCCGGCGTTGCAGCTGCGGAGAAGCCCGGAACTTATCCGCCGTACGACGAAGGGCTGCGAGACAACGTGTTCATAAAAGACGGAGAGAGGGATCAACCCTTCGTTGGAAAAGTTTGGAACCCGGTCGCTACTGTCTGGCCTGACTTTACGCACCCTAATAGCACCGATTACTATCATAGAATGATTAAAAGTATGCATGACGTGCTCGCCTTCGATGGGCTGTGGCTGGTGAGTGTCCTAGCGACCGGAGAGACAAAGAGTCAATATTAACTATTAACATTCCAAGGACATGAACGAGCCGTCCAATTTCTACAACGGACACATCGACGGCTGCCCATACAACGATTTGGACAATCCTCAATATGTACCGAACGTTGTCGGAGGGTACCTCGCGACAAAGACTGTGTGCATGAACGCTAGACACTACCTCGGACCTCATTACAATCTTCACAACACCTATGGGATTGGGCATGCGGTTGCTACCAATTTGTACGTTGTTCGAGACTGTTTCATATTTTACTGTTGAGTCTGATGTTATTTTCCGATTAATTTTCAGAGCTCTGAAGAAGATTAGGAAGAAGAGACCGTTCATAATATTGAGAGCGACTTGGGAAGGTTCTGGTCACTACGCTGGTAGCTGGTCCGGAGACGTTTACTCATCTTGGTGAGTTGTTCGTCTTCATTTTTGGACCAGACAAGGTGTATGTTTATCTTGTTCTAAGGCACGATCTGCGGATGAGTATCCCGGAGGTTTTGAACTACGGCTTGTTCCAAGTGCCGATGGTAGGTTCTGATATCTGTGGGTTCGATGGAAACACAACGATACCCTTGTGCAATCGGTGGGTTCAGCTTGGCGCTTTTTATCCGTTTTCAAGGAACCACAATTCTGATGATACCATCGTGAGTTAATATCATTAGACTTTGCTTCATCGGTCGTTTACGTCCGATTATCAATTCCCAGGTCCAAGATCCAGTCGCGATGGGAGATTTGGTGGTGAAATCTGCTAGGAAAGCCTTGATCATTCGATACAGATTCATACCGTATTTGTACACTCTATTTTTCAAAGCACACATGTTCGGAGATACCGTAGCCAGACCTTTATTCTTCGAGTGAGTATCGACGCCTCGCTACAATATCAACTTCTCCAATTTTCGCCCATTTCATTCCGTGAATAATTGTTCTCTTGCAGATTCACCAACGACAAAGACACGTACGACATCGACAAGCAATTCCTATGGGGCAGTTCTCTAATGATTATACCTGTGCTGGAAGAGGTATGCCGACGGCTTGATACTCAAAAGCTACTTTGCTCCAAATTATTTTGTCACGATAACGCACTGCGACTGATCTGTCATCGAATTCCTCACTCAATCGTGTAGATATGATAATTGGTACGTGATTTTCACTTGCTTTCAGAACTCTGTCACGGTTCGTGCCTACATGCCACGCGGCCGGTGGTACGACTTCTATTCCAAATCTATGATGTATTCTACCGGAAAATATGTGACGCTGGATGCTCCGTTGGATACTATACCATTGATGATTCGCGGTGGTTCGATTTTACCAGCTCAAACTCCAAACGTCACCACGACTCTTAGTCGAAAGAATAAATTCGAATTGCTGGTCGCATTGGATCACGATGGAAGTGCAAGTGGCGAGTTGTATTGGGACGATGGGGACAGTTTAGGTGAGCGAATGAATGATCAATTTCGCGGATAAATCGGAAATAATTGATTGATTTCATGTCATAGATTCTCTGGATAAGAAGAAATACAGGTGGCTTGAATTCACTGTAAATAATCAAACACTGACAAATCGTGATATTGAGGAAGGATATTTTGGGGAATATATGATTCTTGGAAAAGTGAGCGTGATGGGAGTAGAAAAGAAAGTGAATCGTGTCCTATTGAATGGGAAAGAAGTAACGTTCACCTATGACGGAGAAAGATCGGTGAGACATGAATTTCTTATTACTCAAAGTCTTGCACATCAAAATACATGATTGAATGATCAGAATGATAATTTTTCAAGTATGCCATTCAATCAAAATTCCTTCATATTTCAGTACTTGAAGATCAGGGAGCTACTCGTGAACCTGAAGATGAGTTTCTCTCTATCCTGGGAATTCGAGTAAGACAATGATCTAGTTTATAAATAAAATGTTGATCCTCCATAATTTACTGCAAGTTTTGTCGATGGATGAACATCAACATTCCTGAATAAATAAATATTCTAATCTTAGTGATTGTTGGTAATTAATAAAAAAAACACTGCATAATATCAGGTGAAAAAAGTTGTTAATTTATTCAAAGATGTTTTTTTAATGATTATTTTCTGGTGAACATAAACCAAAGGTACAAGATATCTCATATCTTTCAATATTATAAATATACACATTAAGCGTGAAATAAATAGTTCTAATTATCTTAGTTGAACTATTTCACATAATATAGGTATGTATATATTCTTATCACCTTCGAACACATGGAAAAAATGAATTTGACAAATTACTATTTTTTTGATTACCAAACGAACTAAATGGTACTTATAATTTCGTAACGTTATGGAACAAAAATAAAAATTGACAGCGGCGAAAACGTTAAATCTCAACAGTAATTATTATTGGGCCATATCATATCATATCAGTCACATTTAACAAAACGTGTCGGTGCGTATAACTTGTTAAATTTAAAAAGAGAAAAAAATGCCCACTATCGTTAATTAATTAATAGAAACAGGTAATATATTGAACAATCGCTACCCATATATCATATACACCTTATCACACATTCTAATCCGTAAAATCTGTTCTATTTCTTGTTCAAATCGGATTATCAGCTTATAGGATAAAACTTTCCTCGGATTGCACATAGTTGAATACACTAGTCATACCATAGTAAGATCCTTCTTGGTCTCTTTTTCTCTCCTAAGTATCTTGTCGTTAAATTCCTTTGGTAAATGCATTACTCGACGAGGACACGCGTGGTACGACTTAAATACAGAGTGTATGTATAAATAGTTTTTTTTTTTTGTTTCTTTTTCTCAATATAACATATAATCCTTACTCGCTAATTATTTATTGTCTGGTCACATTTTTTTTGAATGTCTATCTAACCAGTGACATTGTAATGTATGTTTAATGATCTACCGGCCTTTCATAGGCGTGTAACAAAATCTTATTCATAGTATTTCTTTTTTTTTTTTTCTTCATTATTCAATAATTATAGTATATCAAGACGTTGCAACACGCGGGAACTCGGTGATACATCTAAGTAATATAATATTGTATAACATTATTAGAATTTTTTTTTTTTTTATTTTCCTTCCTTCTTTTTGGCATTTACTATATATTCAAACAATTAAATAAAGATTTTCTAAGAAACAAATAAATATTATTCTTCTTTTTATACCTATGTATTATATGGCAAGATTTAAATATAATATGTAACGTATATTCTAAATTATATAAATGTAACAAATTTAAAATTTAATCGTGCGGATCGACCTTATACCGAATGTTCAGCTAATTTAATTCTATTCAACAAAGAACGATCGGTAATTTTGACGTTTTTAAAAATAATACTAAATAAATGGTTACATATATATATTTTTTTTCATTGGTAAAATATGGCAAGGACAACGACAAATGGCACTACAAAGAATTACGGGTTCACGGCAAGACTTGGATTATGTTTCCACTCTTTTTTGATTTCCGATGAAAATGCGTCGTGAAAAGTCCAGCTTCCCCGTGAATAATTCTTGGAGTTAGTATTAAGCCTAAGAGCTACGATAATTAGTTGAATTAAATGAATCTAGAAATTTATTTAGTCTTGGGAACCGAGTTTCTTTTAGTCTTCGAACTCGTCTATTTGGTTTCGCATTAGCATCTTCTAGGTATGTTCTTTGCTTTCGATGGTCTGCATGCATCTAATCCGTCAAACATCTACTGGCTGACGGTCAGCGTTTCCAGTATCTCTTCCGGTGATTTGTTTAGCTTTTTGAACGCCTCCCAATGCTCTCTGGGCACCGTCCACTCCAGGAACGTGGCCAAGTTCTGTTTCAGTACATCGAACTCGCTGCCATCGTCCCCCTCCGCGGGATCCTTTCCGGCGGAAAGAAGCGAGTCCTTGAGCACCTCGTCGATCAATCGTTTCCCGAATCCCAGCTCATCGAGACGTTCAGGTTTCGATATACGCTTGAACAAAACCGCGAGCAGCAGTCTCATCTTCTCCACAGTCATTATACGGTACTTCGGTACCACCGAACGTCCTGCACGACTGTCCGCGTCGATGTCCAGCCGCGTTTCATCCGCAACGTGACAAGACTTCTCGTGGGTCTCAAGGTCGTTCTTTATCCTGAAAAAGGTGTTGCAGTTCTTGCAGCAGTACGGATCCGTCCGTCCGTGAACGCACCGCATGTGCTTCTTCCAATGCGGAAGCTGCGTGAAGCCAGCGTTGCACTCGGCGCATTTGAACGGTCTCTCGCCAGTGTGTCTCCTCGTGTGCAATTTCAGGGCTGTCGAATGGGCGAAGGCCTGCCAGCAGACCAAACACCGGAATGGCCGCTGTCCGGAGTGCGTTCTTTGATGGACTGTCAGCTGCGACTTTTGAGCGAACCTTTGACCGCACGTTGCACAACCGTGGGGTCTGTCCTGCGCGTGAGTTCTCATGTGCTGGGGAAGGTGTCCCTTGAAGGTTTTGTTGCATATGACGCAGAGGAACGATTTCACGTCCTTGTGAAGACACTCTAGGTGCTTTTTGAGGGCGTCTCGTCTGACGAAGGCGCGACCGCAGATTTCGCACTTGTGGTCCTTTTGCCCATTGTGACGTTTAACGTGCAGGGCGAGATTGGCGGCGCAGGAAAACGTCCCCGGGCACAAAACGCAGCGGTACGGTTTCACCTGGGTGTGTGTACGCCTGTGTTGCACGAGCTGTCCGCCTCTGGCGAAGCTTTTGTCACATTCGGTGCATTTGTAGGGCTTGTAGCCGGTGTGGGTCCTGACGTGAAGCTTCAGTCTCTCCTTCAGCGGGAACTCCTTGCCGCATTCGTTGCACGTGAACATCGGACCCGAGGCGTGAACCACCTTGTAGTGAGTCCTGAGACCCCCGCTGCCCTTGAATCTTGCGTCGCAAATGGCGCACCGATGCTTCTTCTCCGAGGAATCTTCGCCCGAGTTTCGAACTTCCGGTTCTGAACCATCGGCCATCTCGATCAGGTTGTTGCGGTTCTCTTGCGTGGTGTTGTTGTTCTTACCCTCCATCACGTAGTTCGCCTGTATTATAGCGTCGATCTTCTCTCTCAGACTGTCTTCGTTTCCCTCCGACGTTTCTTTTGTTATCAATCTCTCTCTGGCTTTGGCGTTTCTGTTCACTATCGCAATGTTGTGTTTGTTGTTGCGCTTCTCTCTCAGTCTTTCGTTTGAATTTTGTCCCATCTTTCCAGCACCGTTTTCCTGACGGAATACGTACACCTCGTCACAAAATACGCCGTTTTTGACAACCGATTTCCCGCTCCTTCCGTCGTTTGAGTCCTGCGCGAGGGGAGAGAGCCTGTTATCGCGAGTCTTACAAAAATTCGATATCTCGAACTCGTCCCGATCGGCTATCGCCAATACGATCTTTTCCTTCCGGTTCCTCTTCTGCTTCCCTTTGCTTTGTACTATCTGTGTCTTGTTGAGGTACTTCATCCGCTTTTTGAACACCCTGCTGTCCTTCAGCTTCGTACTATCGCAGTCAGTCGCCTCGTCTGCGCGATCCTCTCTCGATTGGTTCATACAATCTTCGAGAACATCGCCCAGACTTCGACCCTCCGTTTCGTCCAGTATCTGACCGAACTCGCCGTCATTTTCCACGCAGAATTCGTTCCGTCTTATGGAAAACCGCTTGTTCCCCTCGCGCAAGGCTTTGAAAGCGTCCGCGACTGCGGCCTCCTCCTTGTCGCTGGCGTTTTTACATATCGCGGATTGTTTCACCGGAAGTAATTCCGTCAGGTGTACTTCCTCTCTCGATTCCACGACACAGAAATTCTCCACGTTCGTCATATCGGCCAGCGATCACAAACAGTTTTTGATCACGGTGAGAGCGGCTACGCGGGAGATTCCGGTCTACGATTTCTCATGCTCATGATCTTCATTCCTCGATCGCCTTTTTCGTCTATCAAAGAACAGCTCGACACTTCAACAGGTGATAAATTCCTGCCCCCCATTTTGATAACCTCAGCACTGATCCTTCGAAACAGATGAAGATCACGGAGAGAGGTGGAAAACGCTCGACGTCTCCGAACCGCACTGAGGTTGCCGGGTGTTGAAACGTTTCAGGAAAAGCGAGTTACTATCTTTTATCAACGGCGTTCAAACACTGCGGCATAGCTACGGCGCTATCACATCTGGAGCGTTCGTTATCTTTCGAGGCAAGTTTTCAGGGGTGAAGAGGGACGTTCTTAGTCAACCGCACGGCATTCCTTCGTCCGTATGTAGGTAACTAAGTCTCTGCGGTATATCTACGTGTTGAACTACGAGAAATTGTATACAAATGCGCGGTTCGGATCCATCTGTGAACGTGTTCTGCGCGATCGTTTGAATCTCCTCTAAAATCGTTGTACAGTTTTTCTCTTCGGTGCGGCTCCCGGTCTCCGGATATCGCTGATCGAGCTTCTTATGCTTCTTCCTTCTCGCCGCTCCGGATTAACGAAATCCCGGTGACGTCCATCCGCACTTATCGCGAGGTCCGGCTCTTCGGTAACCGCAACACTACCGTCGTCCAGGTCTCCGCATCTCGGCCATTCACGGTGCTAGTTTCCGACCTACCTATTCGGCTCTTGGGTCGCGCAAGCGTGCGCGTTCTCAATCAATATCCCCGCTCGTCCTCGCCTCGGAACCTCGTGGCGTGCCCCTCGACCCCTGGCCCGCGTCGCGACGACAGCCTCGTCTGCTCGGAGAATTTTGTTGATCCGTGTCTCCCCCGAGTCAATACTCCGTTGTTGGATCGAGTTTAAACTGGTCTTGACCCTCTGACCCGTGACCCTCGACTCTTCACCCCTTTTCTCACCTATTCGCCTCGGCTTTCATGGATATATACATTGTCTGAAGAATTATTCAACGATTTATTTGAATTCAATGAACGAGCTTGATTACGTCAACGTATCTTCGCGCCGATCTTCTTGTCAACGACGATGATATATTCTTTTCGATAGAAAATCCTGATCTCTTTCTAACGCTGCGTGCGATTATTGTACGAGGGTGAGGTGCAGACGATGCATTAACATTATCAGCATCTCTTGACTAGATATCTCCTGCGCATCGTTGTCTCTCCTTTATAAGTATACTTATCCATAATACTACATAGATTAAACTTTTTTGGTATTTTTTCTTTCCTTTATGTTAATTATATAACAATATGAAGTTGCAGATAGCTGTAGTGGTAGAGTATAGACGTGTTTTGCTATATCAATTGTTAGTATTGTTCTTTTTTTTTTCAATACACTTTACTGAAGTCTTGTTATAAAAGAAGAAGACAGCCCATCACCACCTGAAAGAAATTATACATTTGCCAAAACCAATGATATGTTAGAAAATTATACAGAAATTATGGCCCCTGCATCTACCTACTGTCTTGAATTAAATTCACGAAAAAAAACGTAACGCTTCAGGTCGATTTGGTGAAATATCGAGCTCACTAGCTGGATAAAGACGTAATGATGTTGATATAAAATTGTGCGTGAAAAAAAGCTACGTAGGGTGAGAGTAAAGGAAGACCTTCCCCAAAGCGTAATAAATTTTATTCGTCGCGTGAACGGGGTCTGGCTGTATCTACGTAACAATTGAATTGAAATTCAAGTAGCTGCGCTGCATCGTATATATAGTGTACCAAGTCGTAGCCTCGGTTTCGCAATACTAGAGCGCGAGCTACGCGAATCTGGAGCAAACCGAGTGACGAAGTGTAGACCGTGATGGATTGGCCATTAGCATACCGACAGTCACGCACCAACACAGTCATAAAACTATAGGATGAGTGTAACGGAAGGCTGCAAAGGCACACGTCTGTGCGTTGAACTTCCCAGTCCAGGGGGGCAGTCGCAACGACGTCGTTTGTCTTTTTTTCTAATCTAGATTTACTTTTTTTCATCTTTTTATTTTACTTTTCGTCAGACGCTAAACCCTCTTCCGGACTGTCTAACCGTCTTGTTAAACCGTAACCCCTAATCTATACGCGTGCATATTTCCGTACTGCAGGCCCCACCACACAAACGTCAAGAAGATAATGAATTTTGTCCACACACTACGCGCTCTACACTACCACCTAACGGCCGTTGGATTCAGGGAATTGATAGAATGTTGCCGGGAGACCGAGAGAACGCGGGTTGGGAAACTAGGATCTATCTCAACCCTCTGCCGTTTAGATAAACAGTTTAAGCTCACCTCAACTCTTTCGGGTCCCACAGTGTCCTCGGGATTACGAGGCGACCACGGTTCGTTCGCGCTCCCAATCTCGGCTCTAACGCCTCGCCGCCATCTTTGATAGGCGCGAACGCGAGCGCGAACTGCCGCTGACGTCACGAGACACTCGGGTATCCCGCGCATCCACGCGACGCGGGCTTATTCTACATCTAGGTAAGCGACCAGTGCAGCGTGACCGTGTCTCAGTCTCGGCTTCGGGCGCTGCATCGTACATTGGGTCGAAGGTAACGGACTACAGAGCGCTGCACACGCCTCGTAAATAATAAACAAGGAAGACGGTTATTTGTTTTTCTTTTATTTCGTACGTGGTGAAGAAAAAATAAAGATATCGACGTTATTTACGTTCGATCGAGTCGAAGGGGGAGACTTTAACGCTTAAAATCGGAATACGCAAATTTATCGCACTGTAACGTAATACGTAGTCCAGATACGCGCAACAGTGTCGTTATTATTATTCTATTCAAATCACATGCCTATTGTCACGGCTCGACGGCCCCTGTATCCGGTCAGACTCTCTTTATACTCTCCCATAATATTATCGCTGTGTTCACGACGTACGCTAATGCACGCTATCGCAGGGTCGATCTTTTACGATCGTCAACTGTCAATTGCATATGCAAATGGTAGCGTAGACGATCCTTATCCATCTCGCTGCTTCTCCCTTCTACCTTCTACCTACCCGATGCAGCTGCTTGCATAGCATGAATTTCTGAGAAAACAATCGAGCATCTAGATTCAAAGAATCGAAGTCTACGAGAAAAAAATGCAATCGCATCATTAGAGAAAAGAAAAAAACAAAAGAGGATTATTTGAAGAGAAATTGAAACGCTTGGCAAGATCGACGTCAGATGTCGCGTCGATTCGAGCCACCGTTGGGTGGCGCCTTGGCACGGAAGTTTCTAGAAGCTCATCGTTGTTCTCTGACGAGACACAGAGCCGCACAGATGTGGACAGTGCACCGCGCAAGTAGCACGTTGTTTTTCTCCTCATTGTATGTGAGATTTTTGGCCGCGCTGTCACTGTTCTTGGGTGAAAGCGGGTTTGTTGTGCGGTGCGGTAGCGGTTAGGAAAACTCGGACTGTACAATATCGGGAGTAGTGGCTGCTATTTTATCTCACGAACAAAACAACGCTCCGTCGTATGAGAGAGAGATCTGATATTCCGCATGAAACAAAGTAGATATAATAAATAAAAATAGAGGCTCGAGAGCTACCTCCACGATCATTCTCCTCTCCGTCGGTGAGTTTTGCTTCTTCTTTAACTCCAACCTCCTCATCTCAACGCTTACGAGTTACCGAGGGGTAAATCACTAGCAAAAATGTGTACATCACATTTCCCAACATTTTCGGCCCTTCGTACACCACATTTCCTTTGTGATTCGCCCCTCGTGAGTTACGTTAACGTTCTATTTAACATCGAATACCGATCGACGATGTGATTCTGGCACGATTCGGTCTCAGCTATTTTTTAAACACTTGAAGAAAGCAATAACAACGATTACTTTTTGGGACGGCATGTATTCAGCATGATTTGAAATCACTGAACGAGAAAAATTCATTCTAACGACAAGAATCTTATTGTGCGAATAAAAGAAATTTCACTTTCTGCACGTTGCATTAATGACGTAATTATAAACGTGGTGGGTGAGTCAATGGAACCTGACAGATTGGCAAGAAAAAAAGGCCCAGCATCAAACATAATTGTCGAGAACCACAGGCACGGTATCTTTCTCCTCGAGGAGTATAAAATATGATATATACGAGAGACCGGAGAGACTAGAGAGGCTGTACACATCGATGTAATAAAAGGTAGTTATGACTACATATACGATCATCTGCAAAAGGCATAAATCATAGATTATTGACACAGACATTCATCAAGTCGAGAGACGAATGGTAACGATCTTAATCTTCTTCTCCACTGCCACACTGGGAATGATTGCCTCGATAGTGTTCGCAAGTTCGAAGCGGACCATGCGATCTTGTACTCGATCGGCGGACCCACCTTGGATGGTTCATATGTCCTAAATGCTCGTGATTTTCCTTTTTGGAACATGTACAGCACGTTGTCGACTTTATACGTCACGCACGCGCTGAGATACTGTTGACTCATTGACAATTAGTGGTCCTATGCGACTGTTGGTAGTCGGACGGTGAAGAGATACAACTGACGATTACTTTTCTCGAGTAATTTGTCCAACGAGTGTTATCCCCGCATCGTTTATAACTACGGTACGATAAATCGTACTCGGTTGAACATGTGCTGAAATTATATTCTACCGCATTGGCATCCTCATTATACGGACACCTGGTAATTACCCTGTCAGAGTTGAGAAGCGAGTCGATATTCTCTATCGTCTCGTTGTGCGATTGATCCTCACTCGGACTATCGGACCAGACCTGGAACATTCCTTCGCTGAAACAACAGTTGACTGAATGACCGTTGAAAAAAAATTTTCGAAACGAACAAAATTGTCTCAGATTACCGGCTCCGAGCCGGATAAAGATTCGTTAACTAGATCGTCTATGCCGGAGCGAACGGGTCTCGGAGTACCTAAGTGGTGGGCAATTTACTTGATATTCGAGTTTAATAATTTCCGAGTTACGGCCATCCCCGTACTTTTTTTCAACTCTTTACCTCACTTCCATCTTACATCCGCGAAGGTATAACCGTCCTGTAAATGGTGGCTATCATTTTCAAGATTACAATCTTTGTCAGGGATTACTTGCAACCATAGATCTCCATGGGCGATAAGCAATAGCCGCGGTTTATAGCCATGCAAAGCGCTAAATTCTTCCCCAAACCGTTTCTAAAACGGACTTAACCCTCGGTCGTCCAGCTTCAGGCGATAACAGATCAGATAGCCTTATCTATGACGTGTAAGAGAGGCTAGAGGGACAGGTAGCGGTCTACTGTGCCTCGAAATCACTATCGGCGCAGTTTTTCGTTCCACTAATCACGTCTAATGATTGGCCCTTAGCGGGCAGTCAGCTCGCCACCAATTGAAGCGTCTAGTCCGAGGAGCGGTTAAGTCGGAGCACGTGCATGTATAATCTTCTCGCATAAGAGAGATTAGATAGTTTTTTTCGAACATCTCGCGCATGGACGAACCTGAGTCAGCTATGATATTGACGAAAAGGTGATTAAAGCCTCCGCTCCTCCGCAGACTCGAGTCTAGTCTAGGATAATCCGGTTGGAGTTGGGCTCCGGAGAGCAGCGAACTGGACAAGTGTGGAGGTGTGTGTGTGTGTGTGTGTGTACAGTCGGATACCTAAAGTACCAAACGTACGCTGCTTCTTGTGGCGACTAGGAGATTTACCCCGACATTGTCGGCGTTATGGAGTTAAAAGTTGTTGGGCGGCTGTACCGACTGGCAATCTGTAGTCATGGCAACTGGGAGAAACACCTCTCTACTTGGGGTCCCCGTAAATCATGTAAACTCGAGTAAACTCTCAGCATGCACACACACACACATATTTTGGGCTATGCCTGTGTCGTGTATACCTATGTCCAGGAATCTAGATACGTCGTGGAGTTTAGGAGGCGGTATAGCCGTACCGAGTGACCCACGCATAACTAATTGCCTACATGTATATGCATAACGGGTATAACCCTAATTGGAATTGGCTTAGACCGCAGACTGAATACCACGCGCCGTGATATTACGCTCGAAGATATCAGCGGCGCAACGATATTCTAAATATCGTTAATCGGATGATTATAATTATAGGCTTTGTTTGGCTGACTGTTAATTGATGCGGTCAATGAAACCGAGGAGGTTCAGAGTCTCGTGGAACGCGGGCACAGGTCAGTTCCTCCTCGAGGTAGAACCGATCGAACGACTGGAGGCTAGAGATTTGGTACAGACTGTCTATGAAGAGTACCGTAACGTCTACACCGTCGCTATACTATATAGTGTATACATATTATAAGAAAATTGCCGTTAAGGCGGTCTCGCTACGTCGTGATCGGAGATCCCGAACTTTGCATCGAGTTCTACGGTTATGACATCAGACCATGATATGAAAATCGACTGTGATCGTTTTGTATCACGATCTGTTCTATTGAATCGATATTCGTCGATTTGGGACAGCGCTTCTCATACTTTCTTATCAACCAAGCCGATTACAGTGTTAAATCGACAAAAAGTCTGAACCTGATCGAAGTCAGTTACTTGAAAAACTCTTTATCGCTGACGAAGAAGCGGTCAACAGCCTGCAGAAAAAAATTCTACATCTAGACGCAGCACATTGATCGAAAAATCGATTTCCATCAATTACTTGATGAACCGTAGTGATGCAGACTGTCATAATTGGATTATGATCCTAACGCCTGCTTGTATCTTTGATATTTTAATTTTGCTTGCTGTAATTCTGTAAGAAATATCGGAATAAATAAAAACTGATCCACTATCGTGTGACTTGGATATTCTTTCTCTGGATTTGAGCACTAGAATCACCTGCAGCGAATCTTCAAAGGACTTTTCTGCAAAGCGGTTATAGATCGTCGATCGTTTTCATGGTTCATTCAGTGTCGAACCAAATAAAAGAACAGAAGCTAAAACTCCCACGGGCCTCTCCAACGACCAATGACCACTAGAATCATCCGATTATTGAGGATCCGGGTTCGCTCCAGGCTGTCACTACCGTACTCTAACGATCTTGAACTCTAGAACTGTCTCATCGACCGTAGAGCATCGCCTTGAGCAGTTTGCGCCTGCTCAGCGGCAACCGGCGTCACACTGGCGCCAAACAATCACACGTGCCCCAAGGCGACTCTCCTCCGCAAACTCAATCAGAATTCTCCAAGTTGACTATTAGAAGTGCTTAAGGATGTGAAAAATTTAACTGGTGAAACTAGAAGTTGATTCAATAAATATTTCATCGCCAGTTGCATTCCGAAATCTGAATAGTAGGTGAAAATTAGTTTTTGAGATAATCCAAGAAGGTTTTTTTTGGCCTTCGCCAACCCGAACTACATCCTCAAACTGTCACTCTCTCGACATCCCAGATGCGATTTCGATCCAACAATTCAAAGAACGATGAAAAACTCGGTCCGAATCGTTCCTGTAACCTCCAATCACCGCATGGTCCAGCCAGAAACGGGGATTCCCCGCGACTCCTGAACCTGTAAAAATATTTGAAACTCCCGAAGAGGCACGTAGACCCGTTGGCCCGAGTGTACAGCGAGAGGATGGTCGAGTCCCGATCGTGAGTCACGATACGGTGCGGACGTTGTGACGTCGAGGGGGTGTTGCACAATGTGTGTGTTCTCGTACCGGGTTAATAATGATCGTTTTGTTACGTACCGTATGGTTGTAATGGCGGATTGAATGCAATGAGAGTCACTGTGACTTGTACCGGTTGTTCCACTCTATGGAATGTGGATGCTGTTGCGCGCTCTCGCAGTCTCCGAACTCTACAGTCTGCAGGTGGGTTTGCCCGCGGTCTCTGTAGCCACATGCATCCCTGTGTCCACTTCGGGACCAGTCCGCGCACCTAGTCTATGCGCGACTCGCATCATGCCCGAGGAATAGGAGATCCCTAAATCCAAAAAAAGAAGGAGCAGAAGAAGAAGAAGAATTGGTGGCACTTGGTACATAGGAATAGGAGATCCCTAAATCCAAAAAAGGAAGGAGCAGAAGAAGAAGAAAAAGAAGAAGAAAATTGATAGCACTTGGTACATAGGAATCGGAGATCCCTAAATCCAAAAAAAGGAAGGAGCAGAAGAAGAAGAAAAAGAAGAAAAATTGATAGCACTTGGTACATAGGAATCGGAGATCCCTAATCCCTAAATCCAAAAAAGGAAGAAGCAGAAGAAAAAGAAGAAGAATTGGTGGCACTTGGTACATAGGAACAGGAGATCCGTAGATCCAAAAAAGGAAGGAGCAGAAGAAGAAGAAGAAGCAGAATTGGTGGCACTTGGTACATAGGAATAGGAGATCCCTAGATCCAAAAAAGGAAGGAGCAGAAGAAGAAGAAGAGGAAGAATTGGTGGCACTTGGTACATAGGAATAGGAGATCCCTAAATCCAAAAAAGGAAGGAGCAGAAGAAGAAGAAAAAGAAGAAGAAAAATTGATAGCACTTGTAGCACTGGTACATAGGAATCGGAGATCCCTAAATCCAAAAAAAGGAAGGAGCAGAAGAAAAAGAAGAAGAATTGGTGGCATTTGGTACATAGGAATAGGAGATCCCTAAATCCAAAGAAGGAAGGAGCAGAAGAAGAAGAAGAAGAAGAATTGGTGGCACTTGGTACATAGGAGTCGGAGATCCCTAAATCCAAAAAAGGAAGGAGCAGAAGAGGAAGAAGAAGAATTGGTGGCACCGCCTTGGTACATAGGAATAGGAGATCTGGAATTGATAGGGTAGGAATAGATCCCTAAATCCAGTTGGTGGCACTTGGTACACCCTAAATCCAAAAAAGGAAGGAGCAGAAGAAGAAGAAAAAGAAGAAGAAAATTGATAGCACTTGGTACATAGGAATCGGAGATCCCTAAATCCAAAAAAAGGAAGGAGCAGAAGAAGAAGAAAAAGAAGAAAAATTGATAGCACTTGGTACATAGGAATCGGAGATCCCTAATCCCTAAATCCAAAAAAGGAAGAAGCAGAAGAAAAAGAAGAAGAATTGGTGGCACTTGGTACATAGGAACAGGAGATCCGTAGATCCAAAAAAGGAAGGAGCAGAAGAAGAAGAAGAAGCAGAATTGGTGGCACTTGGTACATAGGAATAGGAGATCCCTAGATCCAAAAAAGGAAGGAGCAGAAGAAGAAGAAGAGGAAGAATTGGTGGCACTTGGTACATAGGAATAGGAGATCCCTAAATCCAAAAAAGGAAGGAGCAGAAGAAGAAGAAAAAGAAGAAGAAAAATTGATAGCACTTGTAGCACTGGTACATAGGAATCGGAGATCCCTAAATCCAAAAAAAGGAAGGAGCAGAAGAAAAAGAAGAAGAATTGGTGGCATTTGGTACATAGGAATAGGAGATCCCTAAATCCAAAGAAGGAAGGAGCAGAAGAAGAAGAAGAAGAAGAATTGGTGGCACTTGGTACATAGGAGTCGGAGATCCCTAAATCCAAAAAAGGAAGGAGCAGAAGAGGAAGAAGAAGAATTGGTGGCACCGCCTTTCGAGAATCTGAATGAGGAGTATTTCCAGTCTGCACGTAACCTATGAACACGTGGCTCGGTGGACAGTGACTTAGAATTAGAATTAGCGCGGTTGACGTCCACGCGTTGATACCTGTTATCATTACCATTGGCTTTGTTGGTTTGGCCGATGTGCATAAAACACAATCGACGGAAGTAAACGATATGAATATTTAAACGATTCAAAGTGGTTGGATAGATGAGTGTGTGTGTACGCTTTATGGTAATTATTTTCCACTCATTATACATACGGTTGTTATACGAAAGGACAGACACACGTAGGAGAAAGAAATAGGGAAGAGGAACCGTCGCGATAAATTTTATAACTCTCATACCGTGCTGCAGGTGTTTTTTTCGTTAATTAAACCAACGTGGTTGGGTCGAGCTTGAGAATAAAAAAGGGAGAAATCGCGGGGCAAAGGAGCCCGCAGGTGACCGGATTCAAATTTCCTCTCCGACGATTAACGTTGGGGGTTTAATGATCCTGGGGTTCGGACGATCAATTATGAATTTATTATTCGCGGTAATAAATTCGGTGGATTTATTACAGGGTCTTGAAGTGACTCAATTGCAAGGACTTTATAACATGATTTGTTCAATTTTTGTTGCACAGGGAGAGACGAAATGAAAGAAGCTTCTTTCCCTGAGATGACGAAGCTCGAGGAACGTCGTTCGAACTAGGATATTCGAAGTACGATAATAAGTGAGTACTAATTGCATCGCATCTTTATCTACGTATAAGATTAATTAGTTACGGAAATTTACGGTTGTTTAAGGTAGACTGATATTGAATGATGGGAATCAGATAAGGAAAAAAATTTCTTTGAACTTTGAACAGCAATGGAATTCACGATCTTGATTGGAATATAATTGAATGATCTATATGACATTCCGATGACAAAGTATTTTTGGTCTCCTGTCCAAAATTTCCCGAGAAATCAAATATTCAAATGTCATATGTTTTCATATAATGACGATGATTTTTTATGTCTAAATTTATCTAAAAAGATCGACTTTGATTCAATTTTAAACCTGAAGGGTGAAGGAATGTTATTTTCATATGTAATTTACAATTAATAATCGAGTGTAAATCTGATGAAACTATAATATTTTTATGTAGTTCTTTAAACTCCGATGGAATTTGATAAAACAAGACAGAATAAAAGATCCCTGCCGATTTTTTTTCTTTCTCACGCGGAAATCTTTATCAATGGAAGTAGTAGCAAAATTTGTATAAATTATAAAAAAGTATTCTCGAAAACCGGTTTCCTTCTCCATTGATTCGGAGAATTATTTATTACATACTTGAATAGCCTCTGATTCGTCCGAATTTTGGTCAGGAAATAATTATAATTTGGTCATGAAAAAGTCAAGGATTTTTTTGACTCTTTATAGTGGCCATCATGTGAAAATCTATCTGCGATAAAATATCTCCACCGAATGACTCGCGGTATCGTATCGCTTGAAACTATACCGTGGAACGGTACCTATAATGCTCGCTTTATGTTCTACCCTATCAAAGGACAATCGACAATAATCCCTTTATCCGTATGACGTTCGTAACGTAGTCGGTATGATCGTTAAGTTTTTTTCTACTAGTGTTAATGTACCTTTTTTTCTGAGATCTTAAATTCTCATTCCGCCAAACAAGTATAATAATAGGTATATAGTAATCTACTCAGATTAGAAGATACAAATTCCCATAATCAATTTTAAGATACAGTAACTTTGTGATTAATGTACAGGAAATCCATTGTTTAATTGAATTGAGACAAAATCGAGGTAGAATTTGTAATTTCATCGAATCTGGTAGAATTTTATCCATATCTTTTAAAGGGTCAACTGCATGTGAAAACTTGTTGGGATATTTTTTGTAGAGAATTCCAAGAGTTTCAAAATCAGTTCTCACCATTTTTTGTCTAGGGGCAACAGGAAGTGAGATATTGGCATGAGTAAGACAAGTATTAATCATTTCGTGTCAAAAGGCTCTGATTTTTCCAACTAGTGTATCTTCCAAACGGTCAACTGCAACGGAAACATTGTTGGGACGTTTTTTGTAGAGAATTCCAAGAGCTTCAAAATTAGTTCTTACAATTTTTTATCTAGGAGCAACAGGAAGTGAGATATTGGCAAAAGTAAGACAAGTATGAATCGTTTCGTGTCAAAAGGCTCTGATTTTGAAACTAGTGTATCTTCCAAACGGTCAACTGCACCGGAAACATTGCTGGGACGTTTTTTGTAGAGAATTCCAAGAGCTTCAAAATTAGTTCTCACAATTTTTTATCTAGGAGCAACAGGAAGTGAGATATTGGCATGATAAGACAAGTATTAATCATTTCGTGTCAAAAGGCTCTGATTTTTCAAAGTAGTGTATCTTCCAGACGGTCAACTGCACCGGAAACATTGTTGGGACGTTTTTGTAGAGAATTACAAGAGCTTTAAAATCATTCTTTACGATTTTTCATCTAGGACCAACGGGAAGATAGATATCGCCAAAAATAGGGAACACTCCAAAGGTTAAGGGCGTTTCCTGCTTTTTCCTCTGAGACTCTGAAGGTTTAGGTAATGTTTCAAGCAATTTTGCAATTTTTCTCAGGATATTAAAGAGGTGAAGTACGATTTTTTTTGTTTCCTCGTTTCGATAAAAAAAATCGTTCTGTGGTAGAACAAGCCGGGGTTCTTCTAGATCCTCATCAACCGAGGGACTACGCGAATAACCGGAGAATCGAGAGACCAACGTAAGAAGATCTTCGTGACTGTAATCGCGGTGAAATTACACCGGGCGGACGTAGTATGCCTATGGATCTGGGGGCGGGAAACACGCGGAAATCTAGTTGATACGTAACCATTACCCTAATTATTGCCCTATCAAATACCCCCACGGTCCTATAATGGATCTAGATTCACATTTTTTTTTTTCAAATTACATTCGACGTTCATTAATACCACGTTTTTTTAAATACGTATAATTCCTCTTCAGCCCGTCTCCGCCTTTTTTTAAAAATAAGTTTTTCAAAAGTCAATTTAATTTAATTATCAACTCGTTATTCAGATTTTAAACCTCGTTTTAAAATATAACTTTTCTTTTGAGTCACCCTGTATATGAATATTCAGATGACAAATTCTTGACAAATTTTTTTTCTACATTAAAAATCATTTTCTTGGGTTACAATTTAATTCGCTGATTAATTAAAATGAACATGAAAATTAATAGAATCACATCCATTCATGAAAATGGTCCAATTTCCGCCCTATGTAAAATCTCATTTCCTCCTCGCTTCGAAGTCGCCTTAATTACAAAAAAAAAAAAAAAAAAAAAAAAGCTCGAGTTAAATTTTGTGTCCCTTATCATGAATATGATATAGGGGACTTTTTTTGTCATTCTCTTCACGTTTTTTTGTGCTCATCGTAACACTCTCGATACTTATCTACTCGCCTGACCGCGTTGAGGATGAGGGAGAAAAAAAGGGGGGAAAAATGAGAGTGTGTAAAAAACCTTATGGTCCATTTTACGAGAATCTTTAGTACATCGAAGCTGCGGTTAATTTCTACGGAAGTTCTATGGGTTTCTAGTGACCAATGAGAAAACGAGCGGAAGGAGGGTAACACGTCGAGTTTTTAAAGCCACACAAGTGAGAAGCCCGCGATAATTGAGAATTTGAGATTCTTTGATTTATCGAAACTCGTTACCGCGCGGTATTAGATAACGACGGGCTGATATACCTCGCGGTCGTAAATTATCGAAATCATATGTTTTAAGTACTTCACAATAGTACAACGGGTGTTTATATCGAATTGCATATTTGTCAAGATGCACGCAAAAAGTTCATTAAATTCACTATTTAATTAACATTAAAAAAATGGATGATCGACCATTATTACTGTTTTTAATTTTTTTTCAAATTACATTTTGAAAAGTGCATATGATGCAATTGATCTATGTACACACGCACAGAAATAGTCTGATTACGTGTAATGTTAGGTTGAGATAGTTTATAAACATTATCGCCGCTTCTCTTTGCTTATCTTTGTTCTAAATACGTTGAGATTTATCTCCATTTACACTTCCAGCATTTGTGACTATTATGATTATTAATATTCTCAATATTACTTTGGGACAATAATATATAATATCTTATCGTTCTCGTACTTTTAAAAAACGGTAGGTTTAAGAACCCTGACAAATGATTGTTTCCATCCTTTTGTACATGTGCCAGTCCGTAGTGTGATTTTAAATGAAGCGAAAAGTGAGAGAAAATTGAAAAGTAGTAGTGAAAAGGAATTTTTTGAGAGAATTCGATCAATTTAAACTTTACTTTTTGTTAGAAATAGTTGTTCAATATTATCACACCCCCGGATTCAAAGTGTAACACTACAGACTCGAATGGCTATTCTTATTACTAGATTTTCTTTTGCCAATATCTCACTTCCTGTTGCTGCTGGGTGAAAAATGCTTAGAACTAATGTTGAAGCTCTTGAAATTCTCTACAAAAAACGGTTCGACAATGTTTCACGTGCAATTGACCGTTTGGAAGATACACTAGTTTCAAAATCAGAGCCTTTTGACACGAAACGATTCATACTTGTCTTACTTTTGCCAATATCTCACTTCCTGTTACTTCTAGGTGAAAAATGGTTAGAACTGATTTTGGAGCTCTTAAAATGCTCTACAAAAAACGTCCCAACAATGTTTCCGGTGCAGTTGACCGTTTGGAAGATACAGTAGTTCGAAAAATCAGAGCCTTTTGACACGAAACGATTCATACTTGTATTACTTTTGCCAATATCTCACTTCCTGTTACTCCTAGGTGAAAAATGCTCAGAACTGATTTTGAAGCTCTTGAAATTCTCTACAAAAAACGGTTCGACAATGTTTCACGTGCAATTGACCGTTTGGAAGATACACTAGTTTCAAAATCAGAGCCTTTTGACACGAAACGATTCATACTTGTCTTACTTTTGCCAATATCTCACTTCCGGTTACTTCTAGGTGAAAAATGGTTAGAACTGATTTTGAAGCTCTTAAAATTCTCTACAAAAAACGCCCCAACAATGTTTCCGGTGCAGTTGACCGTTTGGAAGATACAGTAGTTCGAAAAATCAGAGCCTTTTGACACGAAACGATTCATACTTGTATTACTTTTGCCAATATCTCACTTCCTGTTACTCCTAGGTGAAAAATGCTCAGAACTGACTTTGAAGCTCTTGAAATTCTCTACAAAAAAGTTTTCAACAGTTTTCTGCTTACAATCAACTGTTCGAGTGTCACAGAGGCTTGAAAGTCAGACCGCAGTGAAACAAATGATCCGATCATCAGAAATCCTTGACTATCATCGCATGAATTCGAATTTATATTCAGATTATTTAGGTTTTGAATGTCCAACTTGTTGCAGGTACAACATAAAAATGTATTGTTTCGTGTATTATAAACGAAACTTGACCAATAATTGAAAAATTGACACAACGCTTGAAGTGATTCGCCCTCCAATGTGATTTTATTCGGTTTAGTTTTATGTACGTGGAGTGTGTCATGGTTCACGATAGCCTTTACTACATATCGAGTTTATAGTGTTCACAATATATTCCCACGATTCTTTCGTGTGGTTATACGTACATCACGTCCACAAACGTAGATAATTAATGCGTCTGTAACTCGTTCTGAAAATTGCACGTCTGCATAAGGAGCACGTAGGTACATACCTACTCGTTCCTCGCTACCAAATTACTGCCTTTAAAATCTATTGTTCGTGATTGGACTCGAGTTCACATATTTTCCCATATCGTTGTCATTCACGAAAGTATCCATATGCCAATTTTTATGATCGTAGAGTAGATCAGATACAAACAAACAAAAAAAGTCACAGAACGATCCGAATCCCTTAGACGTCTGCAATGTCTGTCAGAAATTATACTTTAGGCCTTTAGGAGGTAAAAATTCACCTTTAAGACCGGTTTTGTTCAGATTGTATCGCGATCAGGCGTGGTATACAACTTTGCCTCCTATTTCGTTACGGTCCATTCGATCCTTCAGCCTTTTCTCAGATCCCATCGATTTATCCCCAAGATCTTGCTTCGGTACAACAATCCTCACAGATTAAACCGCCTCGCAACTCAGCTCCCAGTTGAAACCAAAGAGTCGATACAAATATCCATTTCAATTCAAACTTTCACACGAGTTTTTCGACGACTGCGTCATGAGATTCTTACTTTTGACCGTGTATATCTTTCAAACGGTCAATTGTACGCGAAAAACCTTTGATACCTCTTTTGTAGAGTATTTCATAAGCTTCAAAATCAGTTCTGGACATTTTTCTTCTAGGAGCAACCGGTATTGAGATATTGCCGAATGTATGACGAGTATGAGTAATTTCGTGTAAAACGGCTCTAATTTTGGAAATAGTATATCTTTAAAACGGTCAACTGTACCGGAAATATTGTTCGGAACTTTTTTGTAGAGAATTTTAAGATCTTCAAAATCATTTCAGGCCATTTTTCACCTTGGGGCAACAGGAAGTGTGATATTGGCAAAAGTAGGACAAGTATGAGTCATTTCGTGTAATTTAGGTTTTTATTTTCAAACTAGCATATCTTCCAAACGGTCAATTGCACCGGAAACATTGTAGAAACATTTTTTGTAGAGAATTTCAAGAGCTTTGAAATCGTTCCTTACAATTTTTCATCTAGGAGCAACGGGAAGGTAGATAATCCCAAAAATAGGGCACAATGTAAAGGTTAAGGCCGTCTTCTGCGTTTTCTTCTGAGACTCGAAGGTTTAGGTAATGTTGGATATTGACGATTGTAAATGAATGAAAATCGTTCAAACGGCAATAAGTTCCACCCGTTACGTCGTCGTTGATTATCCGTTTGAGTACGTATGCGCGTTTGTCGATAGACTCTGTCTGACTTGAGTAAATATATAAGCGATATAACAAAGTTGGATAAAAAGGAGAAAAAAAAATAAAAATTACCACATTGATCTCTAAACGCAACCAAACAAGTTATTTTCTTCATGAGTTCATATCTGATGAAAGAGGACTTCAGATTGATTGGATACTCGCGAGCCTAGCTCCACCTCAAACAACCCAACGACCAACCCGAGACTCCGGTGATAAGAACCTATAATTACTTAGATTTGTTAATGAGCGAGTCGTCGCGCCGCGGTTCACACTCCGTGTTTCACAGCTCGGTCTACCTCACGGTTCGAATCAACCTCCCAAAGTTAGGGCATGATTTTTCGATTGTGATCGGAGCCTTTCTCAGTCTGATATCATTTCTTGATTTTCGTCATTCCGTACAAATACACGAAAGTAAATCTGTAGTTCGAAGTATCGCCATCGCGTCCTTCAGGGACGTAGAGGATTTTCCCTTCGGAGAAGAGAATAGATAGTCCAGCATTGGATCAAGCCGTTGGGATATTTTTCGGTATTCAAGGTATATTCGTGAGAAAATTCTGGTGCGATGAGGGTGAAGTGATTATAATTACGTGGTCGAAAGTGATTATCTAATATCTTCAGTTATACAGAGGGTAACGAATAAAAGTGTTTAACAATAAGACGAAAAAAAAATAAATTATCATTACATGAGGATGCATATAGTGTGCAGTGTTCGTATTTAATACGTTTTAATATTTATTGTGAAAATCCGATAACAACGTGATAATCATCACGTGTCCGAGTCGTGCCAGAATTTATTATTATTATTATTATTATTGTATATTGAAACCGATATGCGTATGTATATAATGTATATGTAAAACGTTTATTTAAACAACTGTTATGCTTGTCGAGGGGGTAGATCATTATGCTCTCTTCAAACGTATTCACGTATGTACATGAATGTACGTAAATACATCTGCATATTATGCAGTCTCGATTAATCGTACGGTATACCTACTGCGTCGTTCGTTGTTTCACAGAATGGTTTTTTTTATATACGTATATATACTTCAGTTCAGAGAGAGAGAGAAAGAAAAAATTGCAAAATATATGATCCAATTGATATATAATAATGAAATTGTTATTCTACTAACGCTTTCGTCGAATATGATAAACAAAATTTGTTATTCAATTTTTGTAGTTTATAAAGTTTAAATTTTTATTTTCTGGGAAGACGTTTCTTCACTGTATTCAAGATGGTTGAAGATTTTTTTCTTTTTCTTTATTGCTTGTCCTGTGGTAAAAATGAATAACAAAGCGAAAGACTGATTGTTGTTTGGTGACAACGAATTTCGAGACAGACTTCAGGTCGATATTCTTATCTGAGTGTTAAAATCTTTGACTGGTATTCAATACAATATAAGAAGAAAGAAAAAAAGAGGAACGAGAATAAGAATGAAAATAAGATGCAGACGTAAGAAGAAGATGAAGATGAAGATTGAGAGATCAGAGAATGGGGTTCTACCCTCTATTGTCGCTGTTGTACATATTATCCTGTCACTTGATTTCTTATTCTTCATTTTTTTTCTTTCGGCTCAATATCGACGTTTGAAAATTAAGCGAATTACACTAATGCTGCAGGCTGATAGGTAGATGATCTAAAGTGTTAGTTCTTTCCTTCTGGGATAGAATCTCACATCTTATTACTCTATTAGTGGCGCAAGTTGGAAACGACGTTGAAAAACACTGAAGGAAGCATCGAAATCTTCATATTTGGGTTTCAAATCGTTTATTGTGTGTTCGAAATTAATTACAACTACTCATTGAAGTATATATACAGGGTGGCCCATTTCATGTGTCGAGAATGGGAGGGGCTTAAAGTAATTAAAGTCATAACTTTGAAACGATCAGATATTGTAGATTTCATGTCAAAAACGCATTTCGAAGCTTCGATCATCTGCTTGGAAATGCATTTTTCACATCAAACCTACATCTGACAGTTCCAAAGCTAGGCCCCTCCCATTCTCGGCACGTGAAATGGGCCACCCTGTATATTTATACTCGTTCGATCTTCGGCTGTTCTATTTGGTAATGAAAGATGTCATATTCTGGTTCAACTGTTTTTTTTTCTTTTTTTGTTCTCGTTGTTGTCGCCAAAACAGTCAAAAAGTCCTATCGCTCTCAGCATATGAGAGACAGAGATAACCTCAAAGGTGATTTTGGCTCCTTTATGCAGCCTCGTGTTCTACTTGATCATTTTCAAACAGATAATTCGCTGTGAAGAGCGTTCTTGCTTCTATAATCGTAACTCAGATTGTAATACGAGTTCAAGGTAACGTGGCGGGTAACAGACCCAGAAACTGTCTTCTGTTTTCAAACAGTTTGAGTCATGGAACAGAGAATTAAAGGAACAAGCATAGAAGCTTTAAAAAGTAGCTTTTTGACGCCTTTCCTCGACGTTTTACACAATCTAAGCTTCAAAGCTGCTTTTTAAATTCTTTTTTTGGTAGCAGTCATGCGCAGTCTGTGTGTTTTTCATGCGCCTTACGAACTGCGCATCTAAGATCAGCCTTCATAAAAAATTAAACTGCACGGTTGATGCGGAGTTCGAAGTGTAGACCTTTAGAGAACTGGCGTCAAAGTGACTTTTTATGCTTCTGCCAGAAAGAATATATAGTGTATCAGAGGCATGCGTAAAGTATAACTGTTCGGAGAGGTTATGTTTAGAAGGACGTAACCTCGCCCTAAAAACAGTTACTTTATACGCGGTATTGTAACGAACTCCAACCATGCGAAATCGAATCATCTACAATTACGCGAATCTAGAATGATTTTCTTCACCGCTTTTAATCGGGTCAATGATTCCCTTTCCTGTTATGATAGACTAGAATAGGAATAATTTAAGAAAATTTATATTCAAACGATTGAAACGATCAACTGTTGTTTTTCCCTTTTCACCACACGTCCGTGAAAACTGGGGCTTTGCATGGATGTTTAGCGGGACGAAAGATTCAGATTGCGAGGCATGCTTTACTTTACTTATCATATACTTAAGGGGAAATGAAAGTCACGTGACCTCGATATGATTTACACTTGGAATTTTCAAACGCTATTTTCTCAGCCAAAACACATTCGATTGATGCGAAATTGATATCAGTGACGTAGAAAAACTGAATGAAGGGCCTGCCAATCGTGGATTTGCGAATATCGAAATACATAATCAGAATTTTGTGTAACAATATTGTTCTGTAACCCGAGGAGGTGCTGCCCCTCGTGGAGAGAGGCAGCACTTCCTTGGATTACAGAACAATATTGTTAAAAAACTGTTATTACGTCTCGATTTTCGAAAATCCACGATTGCCAGGCCCTTGATTGAGTTTTTCTACGTCACCGATATCAATTTCACATCAATCGAATGTGTTTTGGCTGAGAAAATAGCGTTTGAAAATTCCAAGTGTAAATCATATCGAGGTCACGTGACTTTCATTTCACCTTAAATGTGGTGGTTTAGCGCCCTGCTGCAACCTGGAATACACTCGGACCCCACTTATTTGACCAAATTAGGACCGGGAACCTTCGGTTATCTGACGGAAGTGGGGGGCCCCCCACTCATCGTCTTAGCTGCGCACCCGTACATGCGCTGGTTTATACCCAACGCTAGAGACGCAGCCAGCCCAGTGGTGGGGGTAGAGGGAGGCAAATAACTGGGTCGGAATGGGTCAAACAAGTGGGGTCCGACTGTAGCTTGAAGCCGTCGCTTCCAACTTTCGTTTCTTGTCAACATTCTGTTTTATTATCATGAAAGGTCCTAATGTCTAATGTATGATTGTGTTCCAGGATGGTGCTGGTGGTGAACGGGGTCCTGCAGGAGGAGGCTCCGACGGACAGCAGGTCCTTGTACGTGGCTCATCCAATATACAGGGAGTCGGCTGCACAGCTTCAAAGTATGCATGCTAAATTGGTCAGTCCCGTCGGTCTGCTTTACGTCCTTCAGAGGGAAATGGCAGCCACATTTCCAAACGACAGTAAGCACGGATTCTTTTCCTTTTCGATTTCCAATTCAATTTATGATTTATAATATCTAGAAGACGTTTCTAACAATTTATTTTCTCCGTTTTCAGAAAACGTTAGTATCCTCGGATCTGACGATATGACGTCCTGCATAATCGTCGTATTAAGACATTCTGGTAAGTTGAGTCCCTAAAATTGATCAATTTTAAGGTGAAATGAAAGTCACGTGACCTCGATATGATTTACACTTGGAATTTTCAAACGCTATTTTCTCAGCCAAAACACATTCGATTGATGCGAAATTGATATCAGTGACGTAGAAAAACTTAACGAAGGGCCTGCCAATCGTGGATTTTCGAATATCGAAAGACATAATCAGAATTTTGTGTAACAATATTGTTCTGTAACCCAAGGAGGTGCTGCCCCTCGTGGAGAGAGGCGGCACTTCCTTGGATTACAGAACAATATCGTTAAAAAACTGTTATTACGTCTCGATTTTCGAAAATCCACGATTGGCAGGCCTTTCATTCAGTTTTTCTACGTCACTGATATCAATTTCACATCAATCGAATGTGTTTTGGCTGAGAAAATAGCGTTTGAAAATTCCAAGTGTAAATCACATCGAGGTCATGTGACTTTCATTTCCCCTTAAGACCGAATTTAAAACTTAATTACTGTATGCTTTTTTCTAAATTTCCTTTATCATTAAAAATCATTGAAGTAACATATTTTCTTCTTATGTTCATATATCGCAAATCGGTGTTTAAATTACTGTAACTTTAGCTATATTTTGTTCATTTTCAATCAGGGTCCGGCGCCGTCGCCCTTGCCCACCTAGATGGCACTGGAACCGAAGACGCTGCTGCCGCAATGGTTCAAAGGGTGACCGAACTCGCCCTTGGCTACCCTGAGGGCCGGTTGGAACTTCAATTAGTTGGTGGTTACTGCGACCCAAGAAATTGCGCCGAGGAAGTCTTCTTCAATATTCTTTGTAAGTGAATAAATACGGTAAAAGTATGTAATTTAATGAATAAAAAATGCTAAATCGTTCAACTTCCAGGTGCCTTTCACAAACAACCCGTCGAAATCGACCTGACTCTCTGCTGCGTGGGGGAACTCAACACGACGGTGAGGGGCGGAATCCACTGGCCCATAATATATGGGATCGGGGTACATGTAAAAACGGGAGAAATATTCCCGGCAACATTTCCAGACAAGGGTCCGGACCAGGCGCTAAGAAACGCCAGACAACTCACCGGAGGACAACAGGTAACAAATCTTCATCTTAAAAAGCAATGAATAATCTCAGCTACGGTGGAAGAAAAACAATTTTATATAAAATACTAACAATATTTGATCTTGTGATTCTGTCAAGGTGCTCGACGTCTACGACTGCGGTCTGGGTCTCCTGAGGATCGGACCGTTCAACTACGACCCGCTTCGAGGAGTCGATCTCTGGCTGGCCCAAACGGATCAATTCATTCTACAGCATCTTTCAACTGCCCCAGAGGTTGAACCGCCTCATTTCGTTTCTCAGGTGCGCCTCAGGGCTTGGATAATATTTTTAGAATGATCGGATCTCATCGATTCTGGATTTCATCTAATGAGTGGTTTCCTTTTCTTCTTGTTCTTGTCCAGGTCCGAGCCACCCTGAAGTACATACAGGACAATCAGTTCCCTGCTGTAACAGTCTTCAGAGATAACAGGCCTCGTTATTACCGTCGAGACGAGGTCGGGGTTTGGCAGCCTATGAGATATTGACGAGAATAATCGGGCCCGAAGAAACGATACGAAAAAAGATTTATGATGATGAGATTGAAGAACAAGGATTAGAATAAATAACGTTGAAAATAACGCCTTTTATATGGATATTAAAAACGAAATCAGAAAAGGGGATAATTGGATCTCCCGGAGATAGAAATCGAACTAAAAATAATAAATTGGAAAGGTGCAATTAAGAAATTTATATATTATATTAAAACGTTATTAATTGACTTATAGAGTCTTTTTTATATTCAACAAAAAATTAGGATTAAAATGGATAAGAAGGATATTAGCATCAATGAGTGATTTATAATGATCGTGAATTATCGTTACTGTTAATTTTTCAAGATTTTCCTCTTATTTAATTCATTCTTTATACATAATCGGTGATCATATTATAGCCATGTGAACAATGAACTGTTGTAAATAATTCTTAAGGGATGGTAGTTACACCCATATCGCCTGATATATTTCTTTCAGTTCGAATATCATAATAACAGATTCGATCTTTGACTTAAAATTTTTTATATTCATTTACCGCGTGCCATTTTCGCGATTTCGAGTATAGATTTTTCAGAGAAATTCTAGGATATCATAGACGAGACGGTGTTGTGAAAAAAAAAACGGTTTTTTACTCCAAAAGATATTCGGATCAAGTTAGAAAAAAATCGTCATCGTTCGATTGACCCCCTTTTCCTTGACTTTCTCTGTCGAAGATGTGCATCGGGTTGTTTCCGAAGTGAATAGAAAAGTATCAATGTCCGTTGTTTCTACCAATTAGAAGATATTTTCATTCATCAGTCCCAATATTGTGATTATTTGCACCGTTTCTAGACTGAACAAATTTTTTTGGGACGTAAAGACGACAGATTTGAGGGTGAAGAGAGAATCGATTCGAAGAAAAAGGAGAATCAGAGCGAAGGAGGCGTCGAGGGGGCCGTGCACCAGTCTTTTGACTTTAAATGATAGAAAAAAAAGTGAACTAAAAATTATGATACGTACTATTGTTTACGTACGATACGAGTAATCTGTCTAGTTTAATGTAATGTATATTTAGTTTTTTTTTTTTAAATAGTTTGTTCTTTTTTTTTTATCTAGAGCTGTGAATAATTCCCTTCTCTGCGTAAAACAAAAATAGATTTTAGAGCTGAATTAATTATCCTACAAAGAATCACACTAATAATAGGAATACTGATCGTTAGTTTGAAGAATTTTTTCTTTTTCTTTTTGTTCAACAAAATTTTAAACGATTAATTAATAAAAAATGTTAGAATAAAATTCTTTCTTTTTCTAATAATAATATCATCATTCTTATCACTATTGTTATAGCTATTATCGATAATACGTACATATATACATAATAAATAATGATGAAGAAAGAGATATAAATATACACAGAGATATATACATACTATATATTTTTTATCTTTATGTGCGAAGTGAACTTTGAAAATCTCTAAACGCGTAATCAACGAGTCGTTATAATTATTTACTCAATTTGAGTCGGTTTTTCGGTGATTAAAATAAATAAATGAGTAAATAAAACAAATTCATTTCGGTGATTAAAATAAATAAATGAGTAAATAAAACAAATTCATTAAAGATAAATATATTACTTTCACAGTTAGTTTCTTTAATTTCGAATAGGAATTTTTTGTACTCATTGTCAGACAGAAAAAAAAACATTTCAAATTTTTAGATTGATTATATATAAAAAAAAATATAGGTATACATTTTATTAGGTATATTATTTTGGTGATATATTTATAACATAACAACTAAATATAAAGAATAAAAAGATTACATAAAATAAAAAAGGAATTATTGAGTAATTATACCCATGCAACTTTTTTCCCTAATTCACGTAAAGGATATGCAGATTAAATAATAGCGATACAATAAAATACACCGTGCAATAAAAATGAGTGACAAGATTCCTTTCAATAGAATTTAATTTTATCCGTCGTGTGAAACAAGAAAGTTTAATTGCGGTTCTTATCCTACGCCTGCCGGATGATTTCTGGTTATACACTGGAGAGATTGTGGCAGTAGATACAGGAGTACGCGGATATTGCATAATCCTGATTCCTGATGTATAATTGCTCGAATGTTTATTGGGCAATTACATTAAAAAATTTTCTTTAGTATTCTATCGATGAATTCCAATAATCTTCACAATATTTAATTTGGTAGAACTCTTAATCTCATCTAGAAAAATAGAGATACGTTACTTAATTAATACCACGTGTCGAAAATA
Organism: Euura lappo; assembly: GCA_018257835.1. Classification (NCBI taxonomy): domain Eukaryota; kingdom Metazoa; phylum Arthropoda; class Insecta; order Hymenoptera; family Tenthredinidae; genus Euura; species Euura lappo. Next base: position 44,019 of record JAEUYN010000480.1, on the reverse strand, counting down.
TTTTCGTCTTCAATAGAGCAAATTAATATTCAATGGTCCAATCAGGAATTTTCCAAACGGAAATAGGTCCAGTTAGTTAAAACTCAATTGCTATACGGAGAGACTTTGTTGATGAGTCTTATCAGGCGCTATAATACGCCTGTAACGAGGCAACTAAAAATCAATGCCAGCACGGTTGCATATACTCAGGAGTCTCTATGCGCCTCATCGACAAAAGACATGTTGCATATAACTTTAGTTTGTTACTACGGCACAGTTATACGTATTAAGGAAATCGCGAAATATATCTATTCTTTGTTGGAACCTATAAGAGCATAAAAAAAAGAGCATAAAATTTCGAAAGTCGCGGACCAACTTCAGACAAGTGTTCTTAAGGGGAAATGAAAGTCACGTGACCTCGATATGATTTACACTTGGAATTTTCAAACGCTATTTTCTCAGCCAAAACACATTCGATTGATGTGAAATTGATATCAGTGACGTAGAAAAACTGAATGAAGGGCCTGCCAATCGTGGATTTTCGAACATCGAAAGACATAATCAGAATTTTGTGTAACAATATTGTTCTGCAACCCAAGGAGGTGCTGCCCCTCGTAGAGAGAGGCAGCACTTCCTTGGATTACAGAACAATATTGTTAAAAAACTGTTATTACGTCTCGATTTTCGAAAATCCACGATCGGCAGGCCCTTCATTCAGTTTTTCTACGTCACTGATGTCAATTTCACGTCAATCGAATGTGTTTTGGCTGAGAAATTAGCGTTTGAAAATTCCAAGTTTAAATCATATCGAGGTCACGTGACTTTTATTTCACCTTAAACATGTTCAGGACTCAGTCTTTGAGTTACTAAAGAAGAGACGAGTTAGGCCGCGTTCCGAAATTCCCTGTGTGCAATAAAAATACAGCATTGCATTTTTCAAATTCATGTAAACACGAGATATGATTGGATAAAGACACTATCTTCAAGTGTGTGTGTGGTGTGTGTGGATCAACATCGGGACGAAGTGTCATAGAGCCGATAAAACAGACTGAGGTGACCGATATATCTGCCGATAACGTATTCAAACTGTCGGTACATTCTCCTGTCGGTATACCAGAGAGTGAGGTGATCCGCATGCCGGGCTGCCGCCTTTCAGGCGTTTAGCTTGTTCACTATTCACTCTCTTCTAACTAGAATCCGAATCTCTGCATTGTGCTGGTTGAAAAAAAGTTTGAAACGACGCAGGTGTCTCTTCCTCGAGGATTCCACCAGCACTATCTTCAAGTGCGTGTGTGTGGTGTGTGTAGGACAAACATCGGGACGAAGTGTCACAGAGCCGATAAAACAGACTGAGGTAACCGATATATCTGCCGATAACGTATTTCAACTGTGGGTACATTCTCCTGTCGGTATAGCAGAGAGTGAGGTGATCCGTATGCCGGGCTGCCGCCTTTCAGGCGTTTAGTTTATTCACTATTCACTCTCTTCTAATGAGAATCCGAATCTCTGCATTGTGCTGGTTGAAAAAAAGTTTGAAACGACGCAGGTGTCTCTTCCTCGAGGATTCCACCAGCACTATCTTCAAGTGCGTGTGTGTGGTGTGTGTAGGACAAACATCGGTACGAAGTGTCACAGAGCCGATAAAACAGACTGAGGTAACCGATATATCTGCCGATAACGTATTTCAACTGTGGGTACATTCTCCTGTCGGTATAGCAGAGAGTGAGTTGATCCGTATGTCGGGCTGCCGCCTTTCAGGCGTTTAGCTTGTTCACTATTCACTCTCTTCTAACTAGAATCCGAATCTCTGCATTGTGCTGGTTGAAAAAAAGTTTGAAACGACGCAGGTGTCTCTTCCTCGAGGACTCCACCAGCATCTGAATGAGGCGAACTATACGAGTGTATATCTGTGAGAAGAAATGAATTTCATCGAGGCTTTTTCCAACGGTAAAATGATTATCGAAGTCTTCGCACGGCTGTTGCCTCTGGCTGATATCCAGCTATCTCAAGTTCGCAGCCGCGAACCGAAAAGCTAACTACTCGATCCGGAATGGAGCGGAGCTCGGTTCGATCTTGCGTGACACATACAGATCGGTACATAGGCTAGCATGTGAATCTATGTATTCATCGGGCATGGCCAGAGGCAACTGATAACGGGGCGGAAGCTCAACTCCACAAATTGACTGGTTGTGGTCTAGCGGAAATACGTTACGTGGAATTCGAAACTCGCTGGAGGCTCAATTTACCCGAGGTTCTAATTCAGTTATGTTGAGCAACGACGGGGGATGGATAAGCGACGAAAATAATTCCCCTGCCTGTAGCTTCTGGCTACCAGCCTGCCTCGAGCGATTGGTGGAAATAAATATAAGGGTCCATAAAATATGTAACAAAAGTGATTTTTTTCTCTGCGCTGTTACGTAATGTACAAAAAAGGGAATAAATCAGAGGTAATCTGGAACATGAAATATATCTCTCGGAAGTTGTAATCATCGCTTCATCACATTAGTTCAGTGGTGCCATAGCGAGAGATATGGATGAGGGTGGAAATATGGAACGCAATATATAAATACTGAGTGTATATAGGTATAACCGCGGCGTTACATTTCGGACAGCTCATTGGTCACCCCGAATTCGACATCAATTCAGGATTGTTGAGTTGTGCCCCGCACGGAAATTTATACATTTAAAATATATCAAGACAGAGTATATGTTTTATATACTGCATATATTTCATATATATTTAAAATTCTTCCATTTTTGCCGCTATTAGTCTATAAAATATATATACAGGGATGTATATTTTATGTATTCTATGTATGTACGATACATATATGTTGTAATACATATTTCATGCATATTTTATCTCTGAAATTATCTCTGAAATATGTATCCAAAGATCTGATAGAGTTTCGAATCAATAGATATGTATATATGTTGAAAATGCATTTAGATAAGTAAACAAATATAAGTTCCATGCATTCATCAAACAGTAGGATGATTGTATTTGGCAGATATACCAGAAATATAGAGGTAGATATAATAAAAAAGTATCTCTTGAGTATAAAAAATACTTGCATCGATCTATCGCGAATTTTGTGATGATGTATTTCCAGATATTTTAGTTATGTATCCGGAATATATGACAAATCTGTTCCGCGTATATGTCAAATATAAGCAAACATACTTCAGATTAAGTATTTTGTGCATGTATGAAAGATATATTTGAACGAATAAACAATATGTGAACTCCATGTATTTATTTTATATGCGTAACGAAGTATCCACCTCGTATATCGAACATTTAAAAAGGATATAAATTTGGATGTATGTTGTATATATCCATAGCATATATCATCCACATATATCAATTGGATATATATGACATGCAAATTCGATATATTGTGATACATAACGAATGTATGTTTCATATATAAGTTTTTGGGATACACATTGGCATATATACTGTGATGTATTTTTTTCCGTGCGGGGCGGCACCGTTGAATGGGCAACACAACCGTCAAGGATGTAGATATAGGCTGCATATCCTGAAAAAGTGGACAAAAAGTAACTTTTATGACTAAAATAAAAGTCGATACATATACACGGTGAATTCCTAACGCCTGATGACAGGAATCGAGAAAACAGGATTTCAGTAAATTACAGCGATTTAGCCGGATAACCGGATATCCGGTACGGGAAAATCGCCCAATGTTGCAGGATTTTCAATATTAAAGTTTGAACAATAAAGTGTAAAACTGAGGATTTTCATTTCCTGCTGCTCATTCAATTTTTGTCACTTAATTAATGCAGAGGCGTATCCGCGTCATGAATCCAAAATGATCAGGCTCACTGAAGTTAGCCACTATACTCCAAAAATCACATTGACTAGCGGAAAAAAGTAATCTCACGAATTTGATATCCGAGCGCAAATACGCCTTGGATTAGCCGCTGAAACCTCGCTTGATTGATTCAATGAACGATCGATTAGAAGACGATAAATCGAAGCTGTGGCTCAATCAAATAATTGCAGACGTCTAGTTTGGCCAGGAAATACTTACCCCGCCCATCGAGGACCGTAATAAGGGGTTTCTCACTTTAGCGATGATTTCGTCAAACCGAATCCTGTACGGATGGGAGTCAAACTGGGTAACCGCATGTGACCGGAAAGTGGTTCTCCTCAAATGGAACCACTACACACATAGGGTGTCCGGCGGGACACCCGTCCCTCCAGGATCAGAGGTCCCTAGGGAAACCAGCTCGCATCGTATAACGGCGTGTGGCCTATATTTCAGCACCAGTCAACTCTGGCGCTGGTCTTGTTAGACACGGTCTTAAATTTCCTGAAAAATTTGATATCTCTAAATTAGGATTTTGCATCTAATCTTGTTTTCGATTTTTTATACGCGTACAATAATTAGGTCGTGTTTTTTCCTCTCTTTCGTTAAAAATGACCATCAAAATAATTACAGGCAATTAAATTCCAGCGTAATTTTCAATACTTTTTGTATTTCCTCCAATTTGGTTTCAATTGAGAAAAGAAAAAAGTTGACCTAATTATTTTTTGCGATTTTATTTTAAAAAAACGTGCAAAATCCCAATCCTCGATCTCTACGAATCGGCTATTGTTTTCCGAATGCTGTTTTGTGTTCCAAAAAACATGCTGAACCGCCCAAGGCGGGAAAACTATATTTGAACCTCGACGAATTTCCGTACTCCGCTCAAAGTGGGAAATCAAAAATCTGCCACGATCGATTGTTCAGGTGGGTGAACCGAGTGTGAATCCCAAATTTGATAAACAAATGTTCAAAATTGTGAGAGTTATTCCACTTCACAGCTAGAGATATAAAAATCGATAACTCCTACAGTATTCAATATTCTTCAATGAAATTTTGTGCGTACGCTTAGTGTACAAAAACGAATTCAGAGAAAATTCAACGACTATTTGGGAGCGATACTTCTTCTAGTTACGTTGATTTTATTGCGCGAAGCCCCCCTTAAATTATTCCCAAAAACGTCACCACAGGTTGTGCATAAAATACTTCGCAGATTCGCAGACCTAATTCAGTTTACTTATACTCAATCGAGTGAAAAAGTTTTACTCTCAGGTCGAGGGCGCGCGTAATACTTAATACTCTGAAATTCAATATGTCCCACGGTTTGAGGCGATCTTACGAGCAAAAACTCGCTGTTACTTACCATTATCCTTGCTCAGAAAATACCACAGGATTTCTAAGGGCTAAATGCGGCGGAGGCCCTAACGCGTAACGAGACGTCGGTCTCCTACCTCATGTGGGGAGACCCTGAGTAATCCGACTCGTTAGTCGATGACCCTTCTTCTCCCTCAGACTTGCTGATATTTTTTACCTTCCACCCTCGAAAAACGACTGTTTATGCTTGGACACGTGACGAGAGTTACCAAAAGTTTGAATTTCACCGGATCTTTTTATATTCATCTGAGGAGGGTTTCCTTTCTTTCCATACGTCGAGAAGTGACCGGGAATCGGAGATCAATTTAACTTTCGGGTTTCGTATCTCCCACGAAATTGGTCGAATTAATTAAGCCTCGCATTGTCTTGGGTACAGATAGTTAAGCCGAGTGGTTTTCCCTGAACGTGAGATTTATCGGGTCATGGGGATTGATCCGAGTCTCCGCACAGTTGCGAGGGTCTTTTTGCTGGTGAAAACCCTGCTCTAAGAAGGGTAATAAATCGTTGACATGGGTCAACCCAAATTGGCGTTATTCAAATCGGCAAAAAGGCTCCGTATAATTTTTTGTCGCGACAAAAATTCGTCCGAAAGTTCCCAAAATCCGCGATAAAAGCTTCAGCTCAGGTGAGAGTTATTAAATTCGTAGATAATTTCAGGCACAACTCGGTACAACACGGTTGGGATGCTAATTGCAAGGCATTGTCACCGCGGTATAATAAGGGTTGGTAATGTCACCGCGAAGATTTCGGAGACGAAGGTATGCGAGATACTAGCCCGGGTGAACGGTGAACACGTTAAGACGGTGGCTGCTGCTAGGCACTCCGCACTAGACACTAAGGAACAATGGTTTGCAAGCTCGAGGCGACAGGGAACGATAGAATATGATACGACCGGGGCTAATGCCACCCCCGCATCCAGATGGTGGATGCTCGATAGATTCAGTGCCAAATCCTACTTGGATGGTGGATTATCACCGGTGAGTGACAGTCCTCTGGAATCTCAGATCTTTCCCACCTTCTTTGAAAATGTAGCTCGGCTAGACGAGAAGGGTATGCGCATGTATGTTGTACCTCCTCCTTGTCGTGGGCGGATAATCGTCGGCTTAACAGGCATGAGGGAGAAATTTGGCGAAAATTTTATCGTGTGTCGTCATTCATGGTGTTGTAAAGTGAAAATTACAGCCCAGGATAAAACGTTCGGGTATCTCGAAGACATATTATCTTGATATTCATCTGGTCCCTGAATTTTATTGGTCAATTCAGTGCCGGAAGATTATCGTACATTGTTATCTAGATAAAATTGTAAAGGTGATGAGTGAAATTATCTTGAGAAAATGATGAGTTTACTTGTTATCTAGATAACTATCTAGTCTTGATCGTATCAGTTCGAGAACGAAATGAAGTTGATATCTAGATAAAAATGTGAAGGTGATAATTGAAATTATCTTGAGAAGATGATGAGTTTGTTTGTTATCTAGATAACTATCTAGTCTTAATTGTATCAGTTCGACAACGAAATGAAGTTGATATCTAGATAAAAATGTGAAGGTGACAAGTGAAATTATCTTGAGAAGATGATGAGTTCACTTGTTATCTAGATAACTATCTAGTCTTAATTGTATCAGTTTGACAACGAAATGAAGTTGATATCCAGATAAAAATGTGACGGTGATAATTGAAATTAACTTGAGAAGATGATGAGTTTGTTTGTTATCTAGATAACTATCTAGTCTTGATCGTATCAGTTCGACAACGAAATGAAGTTGATATCTAGATAAAAATGTGAAGGTGATGAGTGAAATAATCTTGAGAAGATGATGAGTTTACTTGTTATCTAGATAACTCTTGATTGTCTTGATTGTATCAGTTTGACAACGAAATGAAGTTGATATCTAGATAAAAATGTGAAGGTGATAAGTGAAATTATCTTGAGAAGATAATGAGTTTACTTGTTATCTAGATAACTATCTAGTCTTGATTGTATCAGTTTGACAACGAAATGAAGTTGATATCCAGATAAAAATGTGACGGTGATAATTGAAATTATCTTGAGAAGATGATGAGTTTGTTTGTTATCTAGATAATTATCTAGTCTTAATTGTATCAGTTCGACAACGAAATGAAGTTGATATCTAGATAAAAATGTGAAGGTGATAAGTGAAATTATCTTGAGAAGATAATGAGTTTACTTGTTATCTAGATAACTATCTAGTCTTGATTGTATCAGTTTGACAACGAAATGAAGTTGATATCCAGATAAAAATGTGAAGGTGATGAGTGAAATAATCTTGAGAAGATGATGAGTTTACTTGTTATCTAGATAACTATCTAGTCTTGATTGTATCAGTTTGACAACGAAATGAAGTTGATATCTAGATAAAAATGTGAAGGTGATAAGTGAAATTATCTTGAGAAGATGATGAGTTTACTTGTTATCTAGATAACTATCTAGTCTTGATTGTATCAGTTTGACAACGAAATGAAGTTGATATCTAGATAAAAATGTGAAGGTGATGAGTGAAATTATCTTGAGAAAATGATGAGTTTACTTGTTATCTAGATAACTATCTAGTCTTGATCGTATCAGTTCGAGAACGAAATGAAGTTGATATCTAGATAAAAATGTGAAGGTGATAATTGAAATTATCTTGAGAAGATGATGAGTTTGTTTGTTATCTAGATAATTATCTAGTCTTAATTGTATCAGTTCGACAACGAAATGAAGTTGATATCTAGATAAAAATGTGAAGGTGATAAGTGAAATTATCTTGAGAAGATGATGAGTTTACTTGTTATCTAGATAACTATCTAGTCTTAATTGTATCAGTTTGACAACGAAATGAAGTTGATATCCAGATAAAAATGTGACGGTGATAATTGAAATTAACTTGAGAAGATGATGAGTTTGTTTGTTATCTAGATAACTATCTAGTCTTGATCGTATCAGTTCGACAACGAAATGAAGTTGATATCTAGATAAAAATGTGAAGGTGATGAGTGAAATAATCTTGAGAAGATGATGAGTTTACTTGTTATCTAGATAACTCTTGATTGTCTTGATTGTATCAGTTTGACAACGAAATGAAGTTGATATCTAGATAAAAATGTGAAGGTGATAAGTGAAATTATCTTGAGAAGATAATGAGTTTACTTGTTATCTAGATAACTATCTAGTCTTGATTGTATCAGTTTGACAACGAAATGAAGTTGATATCCAGATAAAAATGTGACGGTGATAATTGAAATTATCTTGAGAAGATGATGAGTTTGTTTGTTATCTAGATAATTATCTAGTCTTAATTGTATCAGTTCGACAACGAAATGAAGTTGATATCTAGATAAAAATGTGAAGGTGATAAGTGAAATTATCTTGAGAAGATGATGGGTTTACTTGTTATCTAGATAACTATCTAGTCTTGATTGTATCAGTTTGACAACGAAATGAAGTTGATATCTAGATAAAAATGTGAAGGTGATGAGTGAAATAATCTTGAGCACATAATGAATTTATTTGTTATCTAGATAATTATCTAATCTCGATTGTATTAGTTCAAATACGAACTAAAGTGGAATAATATTGTCATCCAACGTTCTGTAGATAAAGATGATTTCAAAATGCATGAAATCATCTAGACAAGATGATGAGTTATCTAGATAGTTAGTTATCTAGTCCGGACTGTATTGATTCGAAAAACGAATGTAGGTCGTGGGAAAAATTATCATCACTGTCTAAATAAAGATGAAGAGATAGCGCATAAAATCATCTAGATAAGATATTGAGATGATTCGTTACCTAGATAGTTATCTCATCTCAATTGTATTAGCGTTAAGGAACGAAATGCAGTGGAAGTAGATGGCCATTCAATGTTATCTGATACAGCCAACGGATTATCTTGAGAAGCTGATGAGATGATTCGTTATCTAGATGGTTATCTACTATAGATGAAAAGATGAGACATAAAATTTTCTATATAAGATAACCAGATTATTCGCTATCCATGACTTCAAATGAACTAGATTTGTTGACATGTGAACTAGATTTGAGTGAACCGGAAGCTGCAGCATGTACTCGTTGGGGATTGACACTGTACATAAAGATAAAACTCGAGTGTGATTCCTTCTAGATGAATATTAGAGATAACGATCCCCTCGCGAAGTTACGCGCGAATAAAGTTGAGATAAAAATTTCCAGAAGGACGGATTCCTATACATATAGTCGAAGTTGGGAAGGTGAAATATTGCCATGTCACAAAACCCTCGTATAGGCAGCAGTGAGGTAGCGGCGTATGGCTACATTTTGTATATTGGCAACGTATCAGGAACTGACTTCAGATTTTATAGGTATTTTCACGCTTGTCCGATCGTGAAATTTTCCCCACATATTTTCTCTTGGAAGTCTCCTTCAGGGCAAACGGGCAAATTTAACCAAGTGGAATCTCGGAGCTTTGCGCTATGTATACGAAAATACTGATAAAGACAAAGAGAAATAGAGACAGAGAAAAAAAATGGGGAAAAAAGAAGACGAAAAGAGTCTCACTTCTTCTGGACACGAACATCCCCGCACGGCTGCATATACCTCGACGTACTACACAGGACTCGAATGCAGGCCCGTGGCTCACGTAATCACATTTTCACGAGTGATAGCTACACACCAAAATACGATTACCCTCGCTCTGAAACCTCCGTACGTTACGTTTACCAGATACACAACTGAACACTGTGCCATGGTGCCTGCCAATGTTGTACATTGTTCCATCAGGGACATGAATTTTGGATGCAAAATCAAGTTTACTATCATTTCAGATTTTTACTTGTAATACAGCTCGATAAAATGCACATATATATCTTTACCTAACGATAAATTGATTACATTAAATTTTTTATCAGAATTCTTATTTTATAATTTCATGTGTATCTGGATAAAAATCTCAAGTTATCTTTGTCTACGTAAAATCGATTTGGAATTATTACGATTCAAAGTAGTGAACAAGTATCTAGAAAGGAAATGACGTAATCTTGTTATCTAGATAATTTCACAAGTTATCTTTTCTTCTTATCTAGCCAAAAATCTCAAGTTATCTCTGTCTACTTGATATCGATTTGGAATTATTACGATCGCGAGAAGCGTACAAGTATCTAGAGAACGAAGATTCTGCTTAACTTATCTAGACGATTGCGCACGTTATCTTTTCATCTTCATGTAGATAAAAGTCTCAAGCTATCTTTTGCTACCTGATATTCATTTATTATGGAATCATTGCGATTTCAAGTAGTAAACACGTATCTAGAAGGGAAATGGCGTAATCTTGTTATCTAGATAATTTTATAAGTTATCTTTTCATCTAATCTAGCCACAAATCTCAAGTTATCTCTGTCTCCCTGATATCGATTTGGAATTATTACGATCTGGAGAAGCGTACAAGTATCTAGAGAACGAAGATTCTGATTAACTTTGCTACATGATTTCGCACGTTATCTTTTCATCTTTATCTAGATAAAAGTCTTAAGCTATCTTTAGCTACCTGATATTCATTCATGATGGAATCATTGCGATTTCAAGTAGTGAACACGTATCTAGAAGGGAAATGGCGTAATCTTGTTATCTAGATAATTTTATAAGTTTTATTTTCATCTTATCTAGATAAAAATTTTATGTTATCTGTTTCTACCTGAAATCGATTCCGAATGATTCCATCTGAAGTAGTGAAAAAATATTTAGAAAGCAGATAATCTAATCGTGTTATCTAGATGATTTCATACGTTATCTGTTCATCTTTATACAGACAAAAATCTCGAGCTATCTGTTGCTATATATCTGGAGAGCAAATAATCTGATCAGTGATCACCTTATCTAGATGATTTCGTACTTCATCTCTTCATCTTTATCTAGATCAAGATAAAGATGAAGAGATCAAGATTCCATGATAATTTTTTTCATTACATTTAGTTTGAATTGATATACAACGCAGACGAGATAATTATTCTAGATAACAAATTATCTCATCATCTCGTTGAGATAATTGAACGCGTTATCTTTTTATCTTCATCTAAATAACGTCTACAGTATATTTCGATCCTGAACTGATGCGATCCAGATTAGATTACTATCTAAATTACGAAGAATCTAATTGATATCTTGTTGAGATAATTGAACTCGTCATCTTTTCATCTTTGCATACATATCATTCTGTAGTAAATATTGACTTATTATCTTGTTTTTATTATCTTAACGCATTATCTTTGCATCTTTATCTAGAAATTTAGATAACGCTTCTGCGTTTTTAACGTCGAACGGACATTGGTTGAGATATAAATGGATTTTGGAGTATGTTGAATTGTACTGATGTTTTTTAAACTACTTTTCCATCTGCAACGTGTTTATAAAATTATGAAAAGTCGATGCTAATGCTCCGAGTGCGTTCTATAGCTCCGGGGCTCAAAGGAAAATTCATAAATACCCATCCCGTTTTTGTATTGAAATTATCGAGTCCCACGAGAGGTCGTGCGAAAAAGCGCTGGTTCATCGTCTAGACTTGACCCGATGTACTGATATACACGACCATTACTTAAAGCATATGGGTATCTTCGACCGATTTTTATTTTTCTCTCGTGCGGTCGCCGATCCAATTCGAAAGGTAAATAAATTTCCGCCGGAATAATTTGCAACGCGATCTCCTCTCGAGTAAATATTAATAACTTTCACTTCCAACGGGACGAAATTACGCCCGTATACATATGTACATGAAGTTCGTCAAGAGGCGTGTGGTATAGTTATTGGCATATGTACTTAGGCGTATATGGCTCAACGAGGCCATAACACCCTTTGGGATCGAAGGGGGGTTGAACCCCCAGAACCGTCGCGACGCCGAAATACCCCTCGCTTATTATCACCACGAGGCGATAAAGCGGCCCCCCCTCTCTCTCTCTCTCTCTCTCTCTCTCTCTATATATATATATATATATAGAACTTACACGCGTCCAACGATCTGCCACGAGTGCTTTTTTTGCAAACAGTTCCGGAGTCTGGCTGTGCTTATAATTTTTTCATTAAATTTGCGTCAAGGAAACCAGTAAAGTGTGATTCAAGAAATTTTCCATACTTCAAAAATCCTCAATATCCTATCCAAAGTTCATTACACATCGAAAAACGGACTTCATCTTCATCGTTTGAACGAGGGAAATTGAAAAACAACATTTTTGGACCAAGTTATCAGCAAAAGAGTGACTAGATTGTCGCTGAATTTCGATAACTGACCACAACTTGTCACAGGATTTTTTTTCCTCAGTTTCCCTCATTCATATGATGATGAATTGTTTGCCGAAGAAAATGAGACGTCGAGAAACCTTACGACAAGTGATTTTCAAGAAAGTCAATTTTCGGAGTATAAAGAATTTGTTGAATCACGGTGTTACTGGTCCCCTTAAAGATGTCGAAACATCGATTCTTCTAGGGAGAAAATTTAGTTATTTGTGTATCAAGGGCGGAAAGCACTATTTTTCCGAGTGTGCCTAATTTGGCGGCACGAGCCGAAGGCGACTTGCTGCGAGCACACTCGCAAAAATAGCCTTGCGCCCGTGATGCACACGATGTTTTTCTCATCACCTGGTCTGCAGAAATGCCTCTTTTCAGACCGAGTGAGCGGGCGGAAAGCAGGATTTTGCGCCCTAGGGCGAGAAAAAGTCTCTTTCGCCCGCTCAAGAGGTATGAAAAGTGGCATTTTGCGACCGGGTGTGAGAAAAGAACATTTTATACATCGATGAAAAAATGACAAATAGCAAAAAGAGGGAGAAACACGCTTCGTACACAAAGCCACGATATTTTCATGTACATATCCTCAAACTGCGCAGAATCTTCGTCGCGCGTGTCCTATCAACGGTATCAGCAGCGCCGAAGGGTGGATGGCAGCGTCGAGACGCTCAGTACCGCCCTGTCCACGCGCCGCGACGCGAACGCGCAAGTGTGCTCGTAGAGGTTCATTTTCGAATTGAGGAAACTAACATTTTCCGGCGCCTGTATATCAGCCTGCATGATTATACCTGCTCATACAGTCAAAATCAAACAAGGTAAGTGTGATTCGAATCACTTATTCTCAAATCGCTTCTTCTTCAAAATGTTCGAGTTTTTGTAAAGTTAGAAAAACATTGATTTTAGTCTACGGTTGATAATTGATGATCTGATGATCACTGCTTCACACTTTCGAAGAGAAGATTGATGACTACTTTTAACCACAGTGTTGATCATGTATAGGACTGACTTAAATCAGTTTCAAACATGTTGAGAAATGTTGAATTGGGGTGGAGTGTGATAAAGGTGATGCCCGAAACGAACACGTGCTAGAATTGGGAAACACATGCTACCGCGAGTAGTAGCTGGCAGCGATTAGTTGAAATTCGTCAAAACATGTTCAATCCGTTGAAAGAACACTTTAGTGCTTACCAAAACGCAAAAAGATAGGAATCTGAATCAGGTTAAACATGTCGAAGATAGATGAAGAGCGATTGTTAGAAATAGTACGAAGATGCAAAAATCAGTTGAGATATGATTAAACATGTATTGAAGTGAGGAGAACCTGATGAAATCATTCATTTCCAAAAAGTTGACACCATGTTATGATGATAATGGAAACACGCGGATTATACAAAAATAGATTCATCAGTATTGAAGTCATCTAAAAAACGTGAAAACATGTCTTGAAAATGTACTAAAATGTCAGAACATGCTGACATGACTAGATAAATGATATTGCACATGTTTAGCGTGATACGAGACGACCGGAAAACACTGAATCATTGCAACGATCTCGATTTAGTGAAAACATGTTTCAGTCATGACAAGTATGCTCAAACTTGTCCCTAACTCGCTGAGATAATTTCCAAAGCGCTATGACATGTTTCCGAGGAAGATTTGAAAAAAATTCGGACGTAAATAACTAATCGCGTCGTCCAAAGTAGACAACATGGTGTCACGTGAAATTAACTCCAACATGTTCAGCATGGTAGAATCATTCGAAAAATGTTGTATGGGAAGTTTTTTTTAGCTTGTTACGAAACGAACTAAAACACACTGAATAATATGAACAATAAGATCGGCGATTTTAGGTCAGAACATGACCAAGACACATGTGAAATATGCTGAACGTGTTAAAAAGATGTGTCACGACTGATGACATGTGCTTACACTGCATGTGCTCTAACAATAAGACGAATTGAAACACATGGTATAAATCCTCCCGAGTTTAGCGTGCAGATTGAGTGGAAACATGATGAAATTGGGTTAAAAAATGCTAAAATACGTGCTAAAAACCGTCTAAACATGCGTTCAAACGATTTCAAACATGCTGAGCATGTTGCACCAATTCTATAAACGACGTGACACGTGTTTGAACGAGTTGGTATGCAAAGAGTGGATGAGGATTGAACGAATGCCTGCAAGATAAAGTATTTTAGAACATGCTGAACATATCTAAGGATGAGGTGAAATGATTGCAAGAAATTGATGTGATTGAGTCGAAACATGATGAAATGAGGTTATAAATATGTTATAATATGTCCCAAAACCGTCTAAACATGCCTTAAAACGATTTCAAAATACTGAACATGTTCAGTTAATTCGATAAATGACGTGACACGTGTTTGAACGAGTTGGTATGCAAAGAGTGGATGAGGATTGAACGATGCTTGCAAGATAAAATATTTCGGAACATGCTGAACATGTCTAAGGATGAGGTGAAATGATTGCAAGAAATTGATGTGATTGAGTCGAAACATGCTAAAATGAGACTTTTGAACATGTCATAAAGCGCCTAAACATGCGTTAAAACGATTTCAAACATGCTGAACATGTTGAGCTAATTCGATAAACGACGTGACACGTGTCTGAACGAGTTGGTATACAAAGCTTGCAATTTAAAATATTTTCGAACGTGCTGAACATGTCTAAGGATGAGGTGAAATGATTGTGAAAAAAAAATGTGTCGCACTTGGGACACTTGTCTTAATCAGTCAAAACATATCTTATGCTGGACCATATCATTTTATACTCGATGTTATACCTATATTTGGGAACGAAAAAAGCTGGTCAAATATGGTAGAAGTGGGTATAACGTAATGTGACCTTTTAACTCTTATTAACGGTGTGCTAATATGGGGTCGGACACGGCTATAGTCGCGTGTCGTGCTCTTAGACGTGATTAAAGGGGGGACATTAGCGTTGATGAAAGTTCAAGAATTTGATACAATAATTATATTTATCGTTCACCCTTCAGGGGCGGAATCTTTGTGCCTATAAGCGTTTAGGTATTTCTTTTTTTTTCCCCTTCTTCAATTCACGTTCGAGGGATGGTTCCAAGTTTCGTACTTTTAATTGTCGGTTTGCGTGATTTGAATTGCGAGCTATATGCACGCAAAAATACCTGCAGGCTTACATCCCTCGAGGCAATCTAAAAAGTTTCAACCCCGCTGCAGGTAGAGGCGACCCCCGCTATAACTTTCACAGATCGTTGTTGGTACGCACCAACTGCAATTACCACCAGTTACGGGGACCCCCCCCCCCCCGAAGGGATGAATGCAGAGGAAATTGCTGCCTCGACAAACAGCCGACCGTGATTAAGACCGGCGCGAAAATACAATGTATAGTTAATTCAAATTCTAATCCCGATCCCAAAGCCAGGATCGAAGTAACCTTAGCGGACCAATATTCACTGTAGGGATTAACCGAGTGTATTAACAGGCCCGACGATTCAAATTTAGCGTTAATCCACCCTTCCTGAGTCTACTTGGAAATGACGAGGTGCTATTCGCATGGAAAACACCTTTTTCGAAGTCAAGACTGTATTAAAATATTTTACAACATTTTTCGATGTCTTCGAACATTTTGAAAAATCTCTAGATATCTGAGGGCATTTTCTATTGTTTGTGAACATGATCCCTTTTTTGATTTCCCTCGACCTCTCATCTTTTAGAACCATATTTGGATACTATTTTCAAAAACTTTGTTCTTCCCTTTCAGTAATTTCGCTAATTCTGACTGTATTGCTGATGCTCCTTGATTGTTGGAGAACATTGTGAAATTATAACAAGACCCAGTTACTGAACACTCACTGATCAAACATTCGAAATCTCATGAAAATTGGTACTCGAAGGTCTTTCGAACCGCTGATCAAGAATCTGAGGTCAGATTTGCAAAATTAAAATAACTGGAACAAAATGAACAACGAAAAGTTCAAAGGCTGGCTCATAGTCAGCCCAAACCCGTTCAATAACGGGTGTTGACGTCGAAAGCTTTAAAATTGACATTCAATATTTCCCCATGCGACGGTATAGCTCGAAAAAATTTCACGTCGACCGTCGAGCGACTCTGCGATCAATCATACTGAGCGTAGTTTGATCAGATAAACTTTCTCACAGTACCGTTAATATCGATATTAAACCAAAGTTGCGGGCGTAAAACATATGTGACCGGGCTTAGCGGTCAAGTTTTCGACCTGGACTATGACAGGTCAAATTTTCGACCCCCAACCGTTTTCCCAGGCACGAAGAACCGTCGCGAAATTTTGTGACAAGGGTTGCGGATACCATGAAAAAGACTGTCGATGAATTTCACCCAATTAATTCGTCTGGTTAATCAATCACCGATCAAAAAAACCAAGTCTGCTTAGAATTGTTTTTCGTGTGGTCGTATCGAGCCATTAGACACGGGGTTCTCAAATATCCCAACCAGGTTTACTCGATTACTGTAAAACAGTTGAGAGGCACAGGCTGAAACCGATGTAGGGCACTGCGGCTATAAACGCAAGCGTAAGGCTCGATCAATCAAATCACCGCATAGGCGCAATTACTGGGTCTTATCTCCTCGTTTTGGATCAACCAAATCTATATGGGATCTGGATATTAGGAATATCACTCACGGCGCGAACACCGCAAACTTTAATTTAATCGCCTCGTTTCGTTTCGACTCGACTCGTGTGATGAATTTCTACTAGGCATAGTAGCAGAGACGGGGGCCAACTAAAACCTCCTCGATTGAATAATTCAACGGATCGAAGGGCGACGACCTACGCTTGACGTTAAAAAAAAAAGAAAGAAAGAAGGGAATTGCCAAACACATTTTCATGCAGGAAAAAGTGCCATAAAAAACCGTCGAATAAATCGCTCGGAAATTCAGGATCGATATATAATCAATGAAAGGGGGTCTACGGACCTAATTAGAATAAATTTCTGGTGTTTCTGTTTCCTAACGATTTTTTGTACCCAAACGAGGCTCTGGAAACTCCGACTCTTTTTTTTTATATTATTTTTCTTACTAATTTTGACAACGTGTTAATCCCCGAGGCTGGTCGAATTAGCAGAAAGTAAAACGGACCGTGAAGAGGGTAGCCTACGGAGCTAATCTCTTTGCGCTCTAGTTCTCGGAGATTTTAGATGATTTATAATATAGAAAGCTTCACCCAAAATGCTACGTCCTGAATACAGGGACTTGAATATATGGAAAGGAAATGGGAAAGAGAAACGCGATCTGATCGTAGATTCAGAATTCAACCGAACTCTTTGAAGCAACAAGAACATTAAAATAAAGTAGAGATTAGGAAACACAAGAGTTGATTTAGGGTCAACGTCCCCCTGCTAAAAATGTTCGTGTGACAAATTATGATTGAAATCATCACGTTATTCATGATATGATTTATCTTGTGATTTGTTTGATATTAAATCTGCTAAGTCATGCCCGTATGATTCATCACATATTTGTTCAGATTCACAAAATGGATAATATGATAAATGAAGCGATGAGTCGCGGTGGCTGAGTGGATAAGAGCTCCGCCTATGGGTCCGTAGGTCGAGGGTTCGAATCCCCTCTGGTACATCCGAAAATTTTTTCCGACAAAAATCCTCATCTGTCTTGTCCGCGACTCTGGTGGTTCGGAATCTCATCGTATGTCCAGTCGAGAAACATGCTCTTATCACCCCCGGGCTCAGGCTCGAACAATATGGATGGCAGAGTGCGAAGCACAACCGCAACTCGACTGTAGGGAAGAAACCAGAATGGAAAGACTGGATAAACATGACTAGGAAGAAGAAAAGGGTCGATGAGCCCTAAATAAGGGAAGAGAAAGGGTCTGGAACAGCCTGAGTCTTATCTACTTACTTAGACGGTACATTACACGTGTGAAGTGAACAAGAAAGCTAGCTACTTGCTCGGGATTGTATATCCAAGTTCATTTAGAATCGGTAAGGAGCTCTTCGTTCCTATAGACGGTTTCATGTGTTTTGTTCTTCGACTGTATCGGATCGTTTTCAAGATTGTGTTTTGTTACCGAGTGTCTAATCGTTACATTTTGATCAAACTTCGTATCAGAAGGTATTTGAGGCCACTGAAAACGAATCTGTGGTCAAATTTTCCAAATTTAAAACACGCAGGTATTGTAAGTGGAAGATCCTGAACTGGGTCTGACAATCCTGACGCTTTCCTTTATTAAAACCTCAAATCTCGTGATCAACGATCCGAGAGACTTTCAGAAAACAGTTTTCATGATAACTGGACAATTTTTTTTCGATTTGGGTCCGCCATTTTGAATTTTGAAACACTCTGGGTTGTCAATGTTAACGAAGACCCTGCATGATCAATTGAGATCAGGAAATCAATGAAACTCTGCCTCCATGATGGATCCCAATACCGATTACTTTCCATACCATTTCACATCTTTTGTGATTTTCTGACAAATATTTTTTGTTTCTGAATCCCATTTCCTTCAGTGAATTATTATTGTGCTCCATCATAATTCATGATTTCTAAACAATTGCTGAGTGATTCTTTAAGGTCACCTTTTCTCTACTAGAGGCTTAAGACGCAGCTTATTCCAAATCCTTTTGATTCAGTTTCTCCTAACCTAACTTTGCATCTTTCCTCACAGACACGACCTCGTTCGCACTTCTCTACTCTTCATGGAGTCTATAATCCACTAGAACGTTCCGCGACTCTTCCTCTCTTCAGGTACTCGTAAGGCTCTTTCAGGTGTTACTGCGCTATTTGGCCGCTAGGAGCGCGAGGAGCCACAATGAACCCGTTAGGAGCAACCTTCACGTGTTCTCGTGTTTATGGAAGCCTTTTAACCAAAAATAACTACTATCTTATCCAAATTTCATTAGACATCGAAAAATGGACTTTTTCAAACATCACTTGTCGCAAGGTGTCAGACACACGTTTGATCCGATTATGTTTCTCGACGACTCATTTTCTTCGGAGAGCAATCCTTCATCGTATGAATGAGGGAAATTGAGGAACAAAATTTTTGAACCATGTTATCAGCAGAAGAGTGACTGGATTGTCGCTAAATTCCGATAACTGACCATAACTTGTCACAGGATTTTTTTTCTCAGTTTCCTTCGTTCATACGATGAAGAATCGCTTTCGACAAGTCCATTTTTCGATGTCTGATGAACTTTGGCTGTTGAATCACGCTGTACTGGTTCCCTTGACAGATTTCCACTGAGTGACACATGACGTCACTTTTTCGGCTAAATGATTCCACCTTCTGACCTAAGAGGTCAGGATACCAACCATTCTCGACCGTTTTTCTTGACGAAATTGACTCGAGGTCCGGAATTGTGATGACCATGGGGTAGGCTGCGACGAATATTGACATTTTTTGCTCATCCTCGCGTAGCAGAGGCACTATGAATATAAACCACAGGATGTACAGCAGTGATCGAAATATAAAACGAGCGAGAGCTTGCAGAAGGGGAGTGCGATGGGGTATCTGAGAAAGCGTAGAATTGCATTCTTATTCCGAACGCGGGTTGCATATTGCAATGGGAATCGTGATATTATGCAAAGCGTGTTTAATATTTCACTCCCCGAGCAGCTACTGGTGACGAATAGAGCTTCAAGCTCTCTTATTTCTGAGTTCAATTTAATATTTGGTCTACTACATCGGATAGATTGAAAAGTATGAAACTATTTTTTTCCATTTTGAAATCGATGCTCAAGCCTTTGACATCCGAACGGCAACGGGAAGGAAAAAAATTGAATCACCGAAAAAAGCTCTCGACTGCGGTTCGTAACCGTATCGGATTTAAATATCGAATCAGTGATGGGGGCAGTAGGTGAATACCTAAACAAACCGGTGGAGATTCTCAGAGAGCGATGTACGTGTCGGTTGCGTTAATCAATGTCACAATCCATTCTACGGCTGGTTTTTCAATTTTTTTTCCATTTCTCGTCAATCGAATCTGAATATTCATGCGAGTGCTACGCGACGCCGGAATACATTCAACGGTATGAACGGACTCGCCGGATGCGACGATATCGTGTTCGCATGCATATAGGACAAAAAATATGATAACAAATGAGTGAATTTAACGAGACTATTTCAGAGGATAAAAGCTTCGAGCTGAGCGGAAAGATGTGCTTTGCGTGAAACGTAAAACTTAGCGAGCAAAAAAATAAAAAATATATGGAGTTTGCACAATGTACCTTCCTCGCAAAGCGCCTTCCGGGACCCACAGAGCTGCTTCTAGCAGTTATTATAACGGGACACGTACATGCAAGGACAATAAGAGACCAGATTTTCTCGCTTTGTAGTTTGATGCTCTCCGGAGGTTGCGATAAAGCTCTTATGTATTTTTTATTTTTAAAAATCTTTTTTCGGAATAAGATTGCGGATTGGTTCATCAAGATTTTGTTTCGTCTTACGCAAAGTTATAGGGATTCGGTTCCATATACTACCGGAGTCTAGTTGCTGAGTTACTCGACTATAACAAGACGCTGTATCGCTGATTTTAGATACAGTTGATGTCTACAAGTTCCAAGTTTCCTCCAGGGTTTATTGATCGATAAACCTTAGATACCATACGGTACCGACGAGTCTCTGACTCTCTCCGAAGAGTTATATCACACTCGTTGAAACGGACGGTTTTACGACGAGTGAAAAAAAAAAGGTACTTTTCTTGACCACTGGAGAAAAGTATCTTATTTTACAACTTAGAACTGATTAGATTCTGGCTCTGATCGGTTTAGCACTTTTCGAATAATTTGAATAACAAAATTTGCAGAAACAGAATAAAAATGACGATGCTGATCAAGAATCTGAGGAAATATTTGAAATCAAATTGACTCATATTGAGGAAAAGGGGAAAAACGACTTTCTGGGCCATTATTACCGTCTTCATTTCACCTTATTCTACGAAAAAGTGTCGATTTATATTCTCAGAAGGTCAGGAACTGGGTCGTCTGCTTTATAGACAAAGTTAGTATTAAGGGAGGACAGTCGAGTTGTTTTAAAAGCTTCACGAGTTATGCTCTTAATGAAAGCTAAAAAAGTGGAGAAACGAGAGAGAGAGAAGAAAAAAAAGAAGCGTTGAGAGGCATATATGGTTCACACGTTGAGTTCGCAGGAATAGCTTCTCGTTAGAGGAATTGCGTCCAATTATAAAAAAATAATTACCGAATGCTGGCTCGCAGGTAAGCTAGGTTATGAAAAAAAAAAGATGTAGAAAAAAGGAAAAAGCTAGAAAAAATTATCGGCTGTTCGTGTCGTTGGAGCTTCTTCAAAAAAGGATAACACCAGGAAATATAAGGAGACACGAGGGGACGTTAATTTTAATTGGAAAGTTTTAACTGATTAATAATATCGGACTTATTTTCATACGATTTTTCCACTTTGCTGATCGATAAAGGAAATTGACGATCATTAAAGACCAGGGGAATCATCGATCACACTATCGATTCCCACTTGATGCTGTAGTTATAGCTTCGAAATTTCTTGAACTTTTTCTCAGCCTGTGATTTTTATTGCCATTCGATCGTCACACAGAGCCGTGTGCGGTTGTACCCTAGAATGTAGCACTTCATGGATGTGAAGGGAAATTTTTAAAAATCACTCCACAAACCTTTTTTGATAATGATATATCGGGAGAAGCGGTTTTGCATCTGTCTTGAAATTTTTGTTTTATCGCATATTCGAATTGGGGAAGACTCACCTACAACAAGAAGATAAATCAATAACCTTGGAGGTAACCTGTACTATTGAAGTGAACCGTCGAGTGGAGTCCCATGATGCCTCTGAAGTCTCTGAAGTCTCATAAATCTCAGGAAGTTCTATGAAGCCCCATGAAACTGAAGTCAAAATCAGTCGAAGTCCCATGAAGTTCGTTGCCGTCCTTTGAAGTCTCAGAATCTCAGAAAGTTCCACGAAGCCCCATGAAGCTGAAGTCAAAATCAGTTGAAGTCCCATGAAGTTCGTTGACGTCCTTTGAAGTCTCAGAATCTCAGAAAGTTCCATGAAGCCCCATGAAGCTGAAGTTAAAATCAGTCGAAGTCCCATGAAGTTCGTTGACGTCCTTTGAAGTCTCAGAATCTCAGAAAGTTCCATGAAGCCCCATGAAGCTGAAGTTAAAATCAGTCGAAGTCCCATGAAGTTCGTTGCCGTCCTTTGAAGTCTCAGAATCTCAGAAAGTTCCACGAAGCCCCATGAAGCTGAAGTCAAAATCAGTCGAAGTCCCATGAAGTTCGTTGACGTCCTTTGAAGTCTCAGAATCTCAGAAAGTTCCACGAAGCCCCATGAAGCTGAAGTCAAAATCAGTTGAAGTCCCATGAAGTTCGTTGACGTCCTTTGAAGTCTCAGAATCTCAGAAAGTTCCACGAAGCCCCATGAAGCTGAAGTCAAAATCAGTCGAAGTCCCATGAAGTTCGTTGACGTCCTTTGAAGTCTCAGAATCTCAGGAAGTTCCATGAAGCCCCATGAAGCTGAAGTCAAAATCAGTCGAAGTCCCATGAAGTTCGTTGCCGTCCTTTGAAGTCTCAGAATCTCAGAAAGTTCCACGAAGCCCCATGAAGCTGAAGTCAAAATCAGTTGAAGTCCCATGAAGTTCGTTGACGTCCTTTGAAGTCTCAGAATCTCAGAAAGTTCCATGAAGCCCCATGAAGCTGAAGTTAAAATCAGTTGAAGTCCCATGAAGTTCGTTGACGTCCTTTGAAGTCTCAGAATCTCAGAAAGTTCCACGAAGCCCCATGAAGCTGAAGTTAAAATCAGTCGAAGTCCCATGAAGTTCGTTGACGTCCTTTGAAGTCTCAGAATCTCAGAAAGTTCCATGAAGCCCCATGAAGCTGAAGTTAAAATCAGTCGAAGTCCCATGAAGTTCGTTGCCGTCCTTTGAAGTCTCAGAATCTCAGAAAGTTCCATGAAGCCCCATGAAGCTGAAGTCAAAATCAGTCGAAGTCCCATGAAGTTCGTTGACGTCCTTTGAAGTCTCAGAATCTCAGAAAGTTCCATGAAGCCCCATGAAGCTGAAGTCAAAATCAGTCGAAGTCCCATGAAGTTCGTTGACGTCCTTTGAAGTCTCAGAATCTCAGGAAGTTCCATGAAGCCCCATGAAGCTGAAGTCAAAATCAGTTGAAGTCCCATGATGTTCGTTGACGTCCTTTGAAGTCTCAGAATCTCAGGAAGTTCCACGAAGCCCCATGAAGCTGAAGTCAAAATCAGTTGAAGTCCCATGAAGTTCGTTGACGTCCTTTGAAGTCTCAGAATCTCAGAAAGTTCCACGAAGCCCCATGAAGCTGAAGTCAAAATCAGTTGAAGTCCCATGAAGTTCGTTGACGTCCTTTGAAGTCTCAGAATCTCAGTTCGAAGTTCAGTCGAAGTCTGAAGTTCGTTGCCGTCCTTTGAAGTCTCAGAATCTCAGAAAGTTCCATGAAGCCCCATGAAGCTGAAGTCAAAATCAGTCGAAGTCCCATGAAGTTCGTTGACGTCCTTTGAAGTCTCAGAATCTCAGGAAGTTCCATGAAGCCCCATGAAGCTGAAGTCAAAATCAGTCGAAGTCCCATGAAGTTCGTTGACGTCCTTTGAAGTCTCAGAATCTCAGAAAGTTCCATGAAGCCCCATGAAGCTGAAGTCAAAATCAGTCGAAGTCCCATGAAGTTCGTTGACGTCCTTTGAAGTCTCAGAATCTCAGGAAGTTCCATGAAGCCCCATGAAGCTGAAGTCAAAATCAGTTGAAGTCCCATGATGTTCGTTGACGTCCTTTGAAGTCTCAGAATCTCAGGAAGTTCCACGAAGCCCCATGAAGCTGAAGTTAAAATCAGTTGAAGTCCCATGAAGTTCGTTGACGTCCTTTGAAGTCTCAGAAGTCTTTGGAGTCCCTTAATTATATAGTCTCTGAAGTTCCACAAGTCTCACGAAGTTTAGTTCCATGAAGTTTTATGAAGCTCCACGAAGTCAGTTTGTAGTCCTTTGAAATTTGTTCATGTCTCTGAAGTTTCTGGGAGATCCGTGAACTTTTTAGAGTCTTGAAGTGTGGTGCACGTTATTTTTCGGAGTGATTCGTCAATAACTGAAAGAAATGTAGGTGCATACTGATTACTGATTTTTCCAAGCACGTATTACTGACACGGATTTGAGTGAAACTTTTATAGAAAATTGTCTGCATCACGACGAAGTTCTGGTAATTTTATCGGACTAACTCGACATCCGGTTTAAAAATGGCGGACGTTGAAAATTTTCTAGAATCTGTAACTTCTACATTAATCTACATAATGCAACAAACTTTTTATTTCCTATTCAAATAACTTTCAACTCTGTCGGTTTATAGTCGATTTTTTTTGTGAGCAAACTTTCAGAATTCTAGACATAATGTAACCCCAAATAAGTAATACTTGATTTTGAATAATTAAGAATTAATTGAAGAGATAAACGTATTCAAAAGTATTGAATACTAATATAAAAAGTATGTGCTTAAAATAATATTTACTTATTTACAGACGAACCGCGTTGCACCGAATAGCCTGAAATTTTCATCCAATATAACGGTGGACGGTGCTTTCGACATTCATCACGATAATTTAATTACCGTGATTTGACGTGATACTATATTCGCCATAAATAATATATCCTCTGTAATTTCTGTCGGATTTATTTATTTTTTATTTTATTTTTTATGGCAGATTAAAAGCATCGATGATGATTAATATTTATCTGATAATATCGCGTGTCTGATGCAATAAGGTCGTAAAGTGGAGGCGAACCTTTTCTAAACGGACCGATGCGATACTACCTATAATTATTTGACACATAACGGTCCTAAAAAAAAATTATTAATTATTGTACGGAAGTCAGTCATCACAAAAGTCATTACCCTAGTAGCAAAATGATTGAAGTCTGCCTGCAGTCTTACTGCAGATCTGCTGCAGATCTTCCTGCAGACCACTAGTGGTCTACTTCACCATTTGAGTCGGGGACTGATATCAGATTCTGCAGTGCAGAATCTTACGCAGATCTTACGCAGATCACTTCAGGTTCGATTTAGTGCCCATCTGGGATGTGAACAGCTCCTCAGAATCAGAGTATAATATTATACTCTGATTCTGAGTAGCTGTTCACATTCCAACTCTCTACTCAAGAAACAGCTTGATTTGTGACTTGATACCCATTAACATTGTCATCAATGTTATATTTTTTCGACACAAACCACATTATTTCTAAAGTATAGAGACATTACACTCTGAATATGAGCCATCGTCTCGCTAACACGTGCACGCTTGTTGTACTTGTCACTTCGCCATCTTGGATATGGTCAGCGTAGACGCGGTCGATATCGATCAATGTCGCTCGTTTCGACTATTGATTGTATAGGTTATGTTCGCTAATTCAAATTCAAGCAGATTATGCAGACAGTGCGCACACAGATTCTTGCCATGTACTTCTATGCAGATTCTGCAAGCATTGTGCTGGCAGAGGAAATGCAGTGATATGGTCTAAGAATCTGCAGGTGATCCGCGATAATACTGCAGACAGATTCTTGAATAAGAATCTGCAGTGCAGGTATTGCTACTAGGGTAGTCGAAAAATTATTGTGACAAAAGCTGGTCCTACACAGTTGAAAATAAATTCTGTAACTTAAAAAAATTACTGTCGCTCGTTTTTCTGTTCAACATAAAAAGGTTGGATCGTAGTTATAACAGAACCCGCTCCTGTTGGAGGCTCCATTCCTGTTGAAATTTCAAAGTGGCTGTAAGATGTTAACTTCAACGGTTCAAAGATGTGGAATCACGAATAACATTTTGGAAATGTAGTAATAACATCTGTTCTTTGTAGAAGGTCACAAAAATATCGAACTGTGGTACCGTAGCGAGTCGATAGATGGTTGGCAGTCTTTTTGGTTCTCGCGAGTAAATTGGCACCGTGTTGGCTTCACTTGCGCGTCCCCAGACAGCCGACATCACTTCCGACTTCAATGTCGTGTAGTGAATGAAAGACATCGGGAACATGTTGAGTTTCAATGACGACGCTCTTGTGAATGTTGAATGTGAAAGCCTGAAAACATGCAAGTTAATGACAGATAATAATTACAGTGATGAAATCGAACAGTTATCAGCTGTCAATTTGAGGATGAAAATGATCCAAGACCAGAAGGTACTCAGAGTAGAATAAAAATAAAATTAATGTCAAGTTATCATCTCACTAATGTTAAATCCTGCATTGCCACAGTTATTGCATTCAGATACAACATATGAGTTTTGTTGAAATAACATTGGTTCCTTGTTCCGCTCACACTCTTCTTTTGTTCCAATAGCAAGAAAATCTGTTCCCTATCTGCCAAAAAATTGACATGTTCTTCCAGTTAACGTTTAACAATAATCGATTCTGTTGTATTGACAGAAATATTCATGTGGACTTGCTGGGACAGGTAAAAGATGTTTCTTTCAAAACAGCTGTCCAACTCCAATGAATTGATGAGTGACTTTTTCACTCTTTCAGAGTGAAATCTCTCGCCTCCACCATTTTGAGAGAGCAAATAACTCGAATAAAGATCGACTCTATCGGATTTGTGCTATTTTAGGCGGAGTTTCACCGCTTCGAGAAAGGTTAGAAATAGTTCGCGCTCTACTTTGACGCTACGTAATCATATTTTTTTCCGGATAGAAAAAAAATTATCTAGTAAAAAAAGTTGTTCTATATATAGAATAAAATTATTTACACACAATAATTCTATGCAAAACATGTGGTTTATTATAGTACTGATACTCTGAGTCCTGCTTTGTTCGAGTGTCGAAAAGCAGCTGCGGTATTCCCAGGATTTGTAAATTTCCATCGCTCCCTGCGTGCCTGATGTAAAAAATATGAGCTTTTCCCAAAACTGCTCGTTGGCTTATTCATTCGCACGGAAAATCCCTTCGGGCTTATAGAACCAAAATCCCAGGGCTATAATGCAGCAAGGGGTAGACGCAGTCCTACATGTAGCGTTAAATTGGTGAATCGTAGATAAGATACGGTATCTCGTTGAGATAACGCGTCTGGTTGTATAACCAGGCAGTCGACGACAGATTTTTGATTTTCATAATCATTCTTGATCCGTCGGAATAATCATAGAGACGATTGATATTCGAGTAAAAAAAACGAAAGCGAATTTCATTTGGAAATTCAAACCCCTTAGTTTTTGTCACGAGATTTTCCATGCTGATATTTGAAAGCATAATTTTATCGAGTTTTATAGAAAGATAAAATTAACTTTCCACTCGGGTAAACTGCACTATGGAACAACTCGGGTAAGCGCTATCAGAATGGCGACCATCTGTTGCTCTGGATTTACTGCTAGTCGTTCTAGCACCGTTTCGGTTGTAGAATCGTAGTTTAAATTGTCAGATTATTTGTGAAAATAAAACAGAGACGATATCGAGATCAGTTTTTATATTTTATTCACTGACGTCGCGACGCTTCTGATCAATAGCAAAAGCGTCTGCAATTAAAATTCTGAAATGAGGAAGGATTAATTAGATCTGCTAAAAAATTCCTTGACTTTTGAGCCTCTATATCTCTCGACTGGTCGATTGTATGCGAGAAACTGTAATAACCTTTTTTGTAGAAAATTTAATGAGCTACAAAATTAGTCATTTGTGTTTTTGACCTAGGAGTGACCGGTAGTGAGATATCCTTTCGCGTAAAATTCTGAATTTAGGGAGGATCAATTAGATCTGCTAAAAATTCCTTGACTTTTGAGCCTTTATATCTCTCGACTGGTCGATTGTATGCGAGAAACTGTAATAATCTTTTTTGTAGAAAATTTCATGAGCTACAAAATTAGTCCGTTGTGTTTTTGACCTAGGAGTGACCGGTAGTGAGATATCCTTTCGCGTAAAATTCTGAATTTAGGGAGGATCAATTAGATCTGCTAAAAAATTCCTTGACTTTGGAGCCTCTATATCTCCCGACTGGCCGATTGTATGCGAGAAACTGTAATAACCTTTTTTGTAGAAAATTTCATGAGCTAAAAAATTAGTTCTTTGTATTTTTGACCTAGGGGTGACCGTAAGTGAGATATCGACGGAAGGAGGTCAGAGAAACATATTTTGCTCGACCCTCAGAGTTGATCGGAATTTTGATCACAGTATTGATGAAGCAATTAATATCGCAGTTCAATTACTAATTGAACGAATATTTGGGATTAAATCGAGTTCGTAATTACAGCTAATTAAATTTATCGGTAAAACTGATTCGACAATTATGGTAGCCTGATTAAATTTAATTGACTTTGACTTTCGTGATCGCTAATAGACTGGATTTTGGAAATTATGAGCCAATAAAATCCAGTGTTTTGTAAACGATAGAAGGAACGAAGTTATTCCAAGTAAGTGGACCCCCTGTATCCGAGCTCGATGCTCAGCTACTGGGATATTGAATCTTAGGTCCTATATCAATATCGTATCAAGTTAGCTGATCCTTCTCTTCGTCTGCGAGACTGCATGGAGGTATAAAGCGAAGGGCAGGGTGATTGGTCCTTTGTGATCGTGCCAAGGGTGACAGACTTTTGGCTGATAAAGTTATAGCCTTGCAGATTCTACGCAGAATTACAGGCAGAGGTTATAAATGTATGTGGTAGATTCTACTTCGGAAAAGCGCAAAATTAGGGAGCTTGAACCGTCTGCTTCGAGACGAGGAAGGAAAATCTTTTCCTTTTTCGTATTACAAGGTATATATTTCAGCCCTAAAATCCTCGATAGAATTTCATACCGTCCACCCAGGTATGTAAACAAAAACGCATAAAGCTAGTTTTTTGTGGTCTTTTCTGACCAAGATTGAAATAGGCCGTAAAAGAAGACCGTTGACGCCATTGGGAAATTCGCGAATATGCAGTAAAAACTCTTTTAGTTTATTACCCAATATGCCTCGAGAGGCCCCAGTCAGTGGGCCCTACTGGTCCCTTGAGTATCAAAAACGTACGAATATGCCTGCTGAGGTCTTGATTTATATGCCATGACCTTTTATGTAGAGAATCTGATCATGAACGTAAAATCCAGTATGGACTATTTTTTGGCAAAACGGAAATGCAAGTGAGAAACCGGTGAGTATCGAATTAATATAGTTAAGTGTATTCTGTCTCATTAGGCTTCGAATGTTGAAGCTCTCATCTAGAGGGGTTGAAAATCACTCCGAAGCTAGGTATACCTTGCTGAAAAGTCAATTGTTACAATTCAAAACAGTTGAAGTCAGTTGAAGTCAGTTAAAATCAGTTTTGAAGCCATTTTCGAAGTCAGTCGAAGTCAGTTTCGAAGTAAATTGAAGTCAGTTTCAAATTCAGTTGAAGTCAGTCAAAATCAGTTTTGAAATCAGTTTTGAAGTCAGTTGGAGTCAGTCGAAGTCAGTCGAAATCAGTGTTAGTTTCGAGGTCAGTTGAAGTCAGTCAAAATCAGTTTTGAAGACATTTTCGAAGTTAGTCGAAGTCAGTTTCGAACTCACTTCCGGAGTCAATTGAAGTCAGTCAAAGTCAATTCCGAAGTAAGTTGAAGTCAGTTTCAAATTCAGTTGAAGTAAGTCAAAATCAGTTTTGAAATCAGTTTGGAAGTCAGTTGGAGTCAGTCGAAATCAGTCGAAATCAGTGTCAGTTTCGAGGTCAGTTGAAGTCAGTCAAAATCAGTTTTGAAGACATTTTCGAAGTTAGTCGAAGTCAGTTTCGAAGTCAGTTGAAGTCAGTTTCGAACTCACTTCCGGAGTCAATTGAAGTCAGTCAAAGTCAATTCCGAAGTAAGTTGAAGTCAGTTTCAAATTCAGTTGAAGTAAGTCAAAATCAGTTTTGAAATCAGTTTGAAGTCATTGGAGTCAGTCGAAATCATTCGAAATCAGTGTCAGTTTCGAGGTCAGTTGAAGTCAGTCAAAATCAGTTTTGAAGACATTTTCGAAGTTAGTCGAAGTCAGTTTCGAAGTCAGTTGAAGTCAGTTTCGAACTCAGTTCCGGAGTCAATTGAAGTCAGTCAAAGTCAATTCCGAAGTAAGTTGAAGTCAGTTTCAAATTCAGTTGAAGTAAGTCAAAATCAGTTTTGAAATCAGTTTGAAGTCAGTTGAGTCAGTCGAAATCAGTCGAAATCAGTGTCAGTTTCGAGGTCAGTTGAAGTCAGTCAAAATCAGTTTTGAAGACATTTTCGAAGTTAGTCGAAGTCAGTTTCGAAGTCAGTTGAGGTCAGTTTCGAACTCAGTTCCGGAGTCAATTGAAGTCAGTCAAAGTCAATTCCGAAGTAAGTTGAAGTCAGTTTCAAATTCAGTTGAAGTAAGTCAAAATCAGTTTTGAAATCAGTTTGAAGTCATTTGGAGTCAGTCGAAATCATTCGAAATCAGTGTCAGTTTCGAGGTCAGTTGAAGTAAGTCAAAATCAGTTTTGAAGACATTTTCGAAGTTAGTCGAAGTCAGTTTCGAAGTCAGTTGAAGTCAGTTTCGAACTCACTTCCGGAGTCAATTGAAGTCAGTCAAAGTCAATTCCGAAGTAAGTTGAAGTCAGTTTCAAATTCAGTTGAAGTAAGTCAAAATCAGTTCCGAAGTCAGTTTCAAAGTCAGATGAAGGCAGTCGCAGTTAGTGGAAGTCAGTTGAAGCAGTTGTCTTCATAAAGTTTTGAACTATTGTTTTTTACTGACGAGAAACAGGTAGAGAGATAACGTTGAAAACGAAATGTAAGTATCGTTCATCTCGTCTCACGAGGCTCTCAATCTTCAAGCCTAAGTAACATCTTTGAGAGAGTTGATTATACGCAAAAAAAAAAAAAACTGTAATCAGTCTAAAAAAATCGACTTCGTTGAATGTGAACGTGGCCTAGTTAATTGTGAAAATTTTGTTTACATAGTCAGACTCGGTGCCTCTGATTGTACCAATGTTGGATGAAATTAGTTCGTGGAATACGGGGTCGGGATCGATCTTGTATGCAGACATCAAAGCTCGAGCTTCGCACGATCGTGTTGACACGTTGGAAATCGCAACAAGGGGGTGTGAGGTAATGCTTTCCTGGGAAAATGTTGGATACAGACTAGCAGAAGAAAATTATAGTAGAAAAGGTGAGAGAAAACAGGTGCATGGAATTTCGTTCTGCGAATGAAACACTTGACGTGACGTTAGATTGAATGAATAGAAAAATACGTGTGAAGTGTTGAAAAATTCTAAACCCTTCATTTTTTACTATGAACACTTTTTCCAAGCAAAAAGAAAATAGAAAACAGTTTTATTTTCTCATCTCGATGACAGTAACTTATAATCACCGTAAGGGTTTCAAGATTATACAAAATTCCTAAACTATACGACGAGCCAGGAATTTCAATAGTAAATTCCGTAGTGAATTTCTAGGTGAGGAGGGCTGATAAAAAAAAATTAATATTTTGCTTGTCATCTTCGTGCATAGATGCAAGGAAACTGATAGAAACTCTGATACGATCAATGGGACGAAGAATTTTCTGTCAAGTGGAAGACGGCAGCCATTCAATATTGAGACGGAAAATTATTTCCTCTTCTATTTATTTTCCATTTCCATTTCCTCGCCAATTTCTTTGGCATATATTTTTATACGTTTAGTGACTTTACTCGGCTGATGCTTATTGCTTGTCTGAACGATGCTGAGAAACGTCTTAGAGTTTTGATCCACGTTTAAGGTAACGCGGCTTCTTATTTCGTTTAGGGATTTAAGAGCACGCTCCGATTCCTAACTTCAATCCCTCAAACTTTGGTTTGGCTCGAAAATTGAATAACCGCGTCACTTCGACCGAAGTGGCTTTTGTCAACTGGTATAAAACGCGTCTCTCCCGTTCAATCTTTCCTTCTTATATATCCCTTTTGCTTTCTCCCAGCAAACAGTCATGATGCTTAGTATACGTATCTACCCAGGGTCTATTTATATTATATAGTATCCCCTTCGGGTTGGAGATTCAAATATGTCTGAATTTGATAAAGGAAAATAAAGCAAAAAGCTCAATTCCTCCGGCTTCAGTATCACTGCGACTACGTTATTTCGAATTTTGCAAATATGACCTCAAATTCTTTATCAGCAGTTCGAAAAACCTTCGAGTACCAATTTTCATCAAAATCCAAATGTTTTTAGTTTCCTTTTGCAGCATATCGATTGCGCCGAATTAAAATTTTGCAAAACTGACTTCAGATTCGTGATCAGCGACCTAAAAAACCATATGGTACCGAGTTTGAATCAAATCCGTTGATCCATCTCGATCTGTTGAAGTTGTGCATTATTGACCGTAGCGCCATCAGTCGTTTACGCAACTCGAGTACCGCGCAATTCAAACAGTGCGTTAGAAAACTTTGTTTACGTGAACAAATGAGCATAATCAATTACGTAGAAGCATCTTTTCGTGCTTTAGGGCTATTTTAACACCCCATACTCCTCATAAGAAGCATCAGTAAGATTTGTTACGCGGCACTCTCCAGCCTCCATACGTTTTGGGTAAGATTTTCAGGTGGACCGGGTAAATTATGACGAATGAACGTGAAATAATGTGACGCATCCCACTCTCACGGGAAGTGCTGATGTAATTCATGCGGAAGGCCCCTAAGTTTTTCATCAATGTTGACGATCACTTA
This sequence comes from Euura lappo, assembly GCA_018257835.1. Classification (NCBI taxonomy): domain Eukaryota; kingdom Metazoa; phylum Arthropoda; class Insecta; order Hymenoptera; family Tenthredinidae; genus Euura; species Euura lappo. Next base: position 11,002 of record JAEUYN010000480.1, on the reverse strand, counting down.
AAGTATGGCATAAAAATAACATATAGATTCCGTATAATATTTTACCATCAGCATATGACGTTGAATAGAACATCTGAAATTGATGTCCACCCATTCCATTAATTTTACGACACTCTTTGACTACTTTTACTACACTGATTTTGTCTATCGTCACTATCATCATCTATCTATCTTATCTATTCTTCGATCGTTGATTCAAGCTTTGAAAATAATATATCAGAACAAAGGGTCGTGACTTGCTTATATGTTTGATTTTCTTATTAGAAAAAAATCTCATAACGCAGGTACATGAGTTATCTCATACGTATAAAAATTTATCTCCGGTCGTTTCATCTTAGCATAGCAAGATTTACGTGTGTATAAACAGTAAAAAAAAATAAACGTGAGAAGTAACACATGACGAGTATAAAAATGATATCTCCAAACAAGATACAAGGTACAGAAAGTCGTTGCAATCTCGGGGTCTCAGGATGATCGGATATAAGGAGGAGATAATCGCGGTGCTCAATTCACCCGCAACGGTTCCATTCCTGGAAAGTTAGGATACGATTCACCGTTGAAAGCTTATTCCTCAGAAAACACCGCAGAGGAAATCTAGGACAACATATTTCGTTTTTTGCTGGCGCCACACTCTTTATCATGAGACGTAAAAAAGAGGGAAACCGTGTCGACAGATGTGGAAACGAGAATTTTATACCGTAGGTATAGATACTACGTGCGATCGACCGACTCTTTTGACCTGCCCGTTTTTGAGTGATGAGAAATATCTTCAATGAAAGAATTTTTGATAACCTAATATTATATGAAAAATGTCACTTTCAAAGTCATTCTACAATATCTGATGCACACTTTTATTTTCTGAAGTCATGTGTAGTGGTGATGCGACTTCACTGCAGACTGAGACAAATTCATACTGAATGCACTCCGAGTTCAAAGTGCACTTGAAGCTTGGAATATCGTCTTTGAACCGTGTTCTTCATAGCCTCTTCACAATTTAGTCTAGTGGAGTCTTCCACCATTGGAAGAGAAAAATGTACCAACAACTTTGTTATCCAGTCACTCTTTTGCTAATAACTTGGTCCAAAACATATTTTTTTTAATTTTCCTCATTCATACGATGAAGGATTGCTTTCCGAAGAAAATGAGACGTCGAGAGACGTAATCGGATCAACCGTGTGCCTGGAACCTTACGAGAAGTGATTATGAAAAAAGAAAAAGTCATGAACTTCGATTGATTTTTGAACGATTTTGGAGCTTTAATTTATCACTCTTTTGAAACCTCTGCATCAAAACCACGTACGATCGAGCTTCTTGCTCAAATAACAACCTAATTCGACTTGAATGATTTTTTAAAGACGCTCATCTTGATGAAATTCTGGAGAGTGCGTGAAAGGTGACTTTGACGCCAGTTGAGAAGCTCAGGAACTGAATAACTGCCGTAAAAAGTCTTTTTAAGGCAGTCCCAAACCTAGTGGTTTGGGACTGTGGAAAAAGTGGGATTTTAATGCCTGTGCCGAGAATAACGAAATTTCATCAATACTGGTACCTTAAAATCGTCCTCAAATTCTTTAAGTCAAGATGCGTCTATCCAATATAATTCTTGCGATCATTCTACGAGGTTGACGAAATAATAGTGTGACAGGTTTGGGTCTGGGTGTGTGACACATGACGCGCTATAAATATTCATAAAACTGAAATCTGAGTTCGATCGTGACATCATAATTTCAAATGCAAATGCTGTTGATCAAAGCGTGTGATGGGTGATAGGGTGGCGATAACAATTATCGAGCGACGATGTCAGCAAACATGGAACGCGTCAGATGGGCTGCATTCGAAATTGCTAAGTTACCCGAGCACACAACGTTCACACCGAGTGTAACCACCTCACGAAGACGAAGCCGCGGTCTTGTAGTTGGTGCCGTAGCTTCCAACCCATCCTCGGCTTCCGAGGAATGATTTATCCCCGTATTGCGTGACGAGAAGTTATCAACTTCCGGTACTTTATTCGACTTGGTGTGGTTTATAGCCTAAACCGACCTAGAATCGAGTGACCCAGAAGTTTGAGGAAGCGATCGTTCAGAAAGGAGATTTCCTCGATGAGTGAAAATGACGGATCGCCTATGTATCTCGATGAAGACGTTGGGCGGATGGTACATTTAGCATCGTGAAAGGGAACCACTTTTCCCATACCGAAGCCACCTCTTTTCAATTTTCTCTAATAGGAGAACGGAAAAAACTACCCAGTGGCTAACTCTATAGCAGAAAAAAAGCCTCTGCAAAACCGAGCCATTGTTTCACGTCTGAGGAAGATTGGCATTACAGTCAGCTGGCGGGAATAACTTTTCCAGGAATAAAACCAGGCGATGCTTTGAGCTAGCTGGGAGAAATCACCTCGGCTTAAACTAAATCGTCCATGAAATTACTTATGCGGATCCCAGCTGGGCTTAAGAGACGCACAGATGGCCCAGTTTTTGACCCCTTGGTAGCGTTTTTTAATTTTATCATACGGTACCGAAACGTGCTTCGCCCCTCGTGAATCGAATTTCTGAAAATGCTGGAATTACTTATCAGGTATTTCAACGAGAAGCCCGAGTCGGGCTGAAGAGATATTGGAAAATCTGTAAAAGAAGACGTTTCACCCCTTTTCATATCATTGGAAGTCGAATTTGGAAAAATCCCTTCTTTCTGGGTGACAAAAGGGACACGTTGACACCATATTAGCGTTCATTCATTTACTGAGAAGAAGAAGGAAAGTTTGACCTGTGCAAGTTTCTCATATCGATTCTCACCCTGAAAATTGATAGTTTTTACAAATGAAACGAACTCCATTTTTTGAGGTCATATTGAAGAATTACATTGAAATTTTGAACTTTAGACTGCCATTGAGATAGTTTTTTTTTTCACTTCGTGTGAATTTCAATCCCTCGATTTTATACATCGTTCAAATTTATGATCGTGATCTGAATTTCCCAGAACTCATTTTTTTCATATAAAAAAATATCTTCAAACAAAATTATTTCACCTGAATGTAAATACTTTTTTTCCACAAACTCCCCATACTTATTTTTATCTAAAGAAAGCGTCTCTCAAGGCACGAGAAATTCGAATGTAGAAAATTCATATGCGGATGTAAAAGAAGTCTCTTATATGTCACATCGATCGAGTGACCTCCAAATATAAATCTATTTTATTCAAATTCTGTGTGCTTCAAGAGATTTCAAGGGGGAAGGAATACAGGGGAGGAGATCAGTCTGAAAATTATTTTACCTGGAGGCATTGAGCGACCTCTAAATATTAATATTTCTCAATGAAGTCTGGATCACCACAAAGAATTTGGACGATTATTAAATTGGGCAGCTGGGAGGGGAAACCATACGAGTTGAAGAATCGCTTCGCTCTGAAAATTCCCAATGAACCAAGTCTGACTTAATCTAGTTGATATCCTCGTGTCAGAAAACTGTATAGCCACGATTTCCACATCAAAAACCAGCTGGTTTTGGCTGATCATGAGGCATCTTTGAACTTCCGGTTATTCATTTTGTTTCCAGCTGCTTTGAATTTTGCAAATCTGACCTCAGATTCTTGATCAGAGGTTCAAAAAACCTTCGAGTACCAATTTTCATGATATTTCCAATGTTTTCAGTGTTTCTCCCAGCAAATTGGATCCGCCATTTCGAATTTCGCAAATCTGACTTCAGTTTCGTGATCAACGATACAAAAAACCATGTGGTAGCAAATTTCGTTCGAATCCGTTGATCCGTTCTCAAGATATTATGGGGACAAAAATTTGGTCACATACATTCACACAACCAGATGTCAAACTCAAAATAGTCGTAGGTGGCTATCTGGACCTTAAAACGTGGAGCTTTTCATTTCCGGGTTGAAAACAGAGAAACAGGAAGTGAAAAACGGCTAGGAGCAATTTTCTGGGGGTCGTAACATTTGGTGACAGCGGTGAGATGGACGGACTTTCAGCTTCGCGAACCGAAAGCGGGTAAAATCTGCGAATCAAATACAATCATAACGTTGAGGTGAAATGAAAGTCACGTGACCTCGATATGATTTACACTTGGAATTTTCAAACGCTATTTTCTCAGCCAAAACACATTCGATTGATGCGAAATTGATATCAGTGACGTAGAAAAACTGAACGAAGGGCCTGCCAATCGTGGATTTTCGAAAATCGAGACGTAATAACAGTTTCTTAACGATATTGTTCTGTAATCCAAAGAAGTGCTGCCTCTCTCCACGAGGGGCAGCACCTCCTTGGGTTACAGAACAATATTGTTACACAAAATTCTGATTATGTCTTTCGATATTCGGAAATCCACGATTGGCAGGCCCTTCATTCAGTTTTTCTACGTCACTGATATCAATTTCACATCAATCGAATGTGTTTTGGCTGAGAAAATAGAATTTGAAAATTCCAAGTGTAAATCATATCAAGGTCACGTGACTTTCATTTCACCTTAAAGAGAAGATCCCACGTGCCACCGCGAAGGTAAGCTCCTAACCTAATTTCGCGTACGGTGCGCGCGCAGCGAGAAGAACGCCGTAAGTGTTCTGTCATGACTAGCAGACTCGACGGAACGGAACAAGCACCGTTATTTATCATAAGCGATTGATGCGTCGATTAGGCAGATGAGATCCTGTTATCGAAAACTTTGTGGATGTAGACGCACGCAGCACAGGCCCTGGGGCTTCGAGCGGAAACTTTCCAGCTCCGTTAAATCAAGGGTCGACGAAGGTTGTGGCTTCTGGCAGACTGTAGTAACGGCATTATAACCGAAGGGTGGGAAGATTTTCATAATTCCAGTTGGTCTGCAGAGCCGAGAACCAGACTCGGTGGATGAAATAGTGGAGTAATAAACTCGATGCGAAGAGATAAATTGAGCGCGGTCTATCAATTTCGGAGGGTTCAGTCCTAATCTTCTATCTCTTCGGAGAAAGTTCTGAGCTTCCCTTCGCAATTCGCGCTATATCCCCTAATAAAAAATAACCCTGTGACCCCCGAATCCGCTGAAAAATGCTTGGAAAACGGTGAAAATTCTTTCCGTGCGTCAACGCAAAGCTTACGCCAAGCCTCCAGTTCCGCGTCCAACGTATTCACGGACGTTATTAACACCCTGATACGGCAATCCAAATTCCTACCAATGGGATAGGAATGGGAATTGGATTGTGGTACCTTAATTTTTTTGTAATTGATAAAAGAGGCCACTAAAGTCTATCTGCTTCGACAGCCCTAATATTGAATCGATATGTTTTTTTCCAAAACAGGTGAAAACTAATTCGCATGAGGTCGTGGGACGGAAAAAAATTATTATTTTCAGTAGATAGACGCTAGTAAAATCAGATCAGACATGCGATATGGAAATAATTAGGATCGTTAAGCGATGAACAATGCTTGGCTTCAGACTGCTTCTTGCCTGGAATAATGGATGGAGAATAATTCATGTACTTCATTGTTCAGAACAGTTCGGCAGGAAGAAAAGAAATGAGATTTTCGAGTCGAGGCTGGGTCGTTAATTATTCTTGAAGGATTAAATTTCATCGTAATCTCATTCTGATTGTCTCGGGGTCTTCCCTCAAGGATCATCCTCGAAGTATTGCGAAGATCTTGACACTCCGTTGAAAAATCATTCACACATTCAATAATATAAGTTTTACAAATCAATATTATTTTACAACAGATTTTTCATCAGAAAAGTCCATGGACTCGACGAACCATCAATTTTCCACGTCTAGCGTGATGAAAAAATTCCATCAAGTAAAGCTTTTAATATTGATCACGCTGCTGATTTCGGATGCAAAACGTCAGCTTTTCTCCGATCCTTCCGCTCCTCTGTTTTCACTGAATAAAGGAATAGCTATTATAATCTGCACCCTGAAAGTGAAAAGTCGAGTTTCTCACCAGATTTTCACGATTTAAGGTCTGGCAAGTTTCCCAGAACATTTTCAAATGAAAGTCTTGGTTTTCATCGACGATATTTTGAGAACAAATGGACAAATTTCAATGGAAGCGGTTTCAATCGACGCAGATATTTCAAGCTTGAAACTCGTCAGATTTTAGAATTGATCTATGCGATTGTTTTCGAGTTATCAGTATATTGGAACAACAACCTTTTGAACAAGAGAAATTTAACTGATGATATCTCGAGATCGAATTGTCGATTTTTCATCAAATTGGCCTTAATCGTTAGAATGCACCCCTCTTTGAGTCTAGATGAATTTTAGTATCGACCCTGGACGACCGAAGCACATATTGCTGCGTCTCGGGTACGTCAGATTCGATCGTGACACTGTGGATCCTATATTTTCAATTTCCTGTATCACGTGATGCGAAAGGAAATTACATCACATGTGATAAAGATAGGCCGATCATTTCTTCCATCTCCGCATTTTCATTCAATCATTCGCACCGTTTCTATCCCGGTGAAGAAATGTTCCTCAGCATTAGCATTTTATCTTCTGTCTTCTATAAATTATCTATGATCTTCTGTCTTCTATATCTTCTGTCTTCTATCTATTATCTATGAGCATTTTATCTTCTGTCTTCTACCAATTATCTATGAGCATTATATCTTCTGTCTTCTACCAATTATCTATGATATTCTGTCTTCTCTATCTTCTATCTTCTGTCTTCTGTTTTCTCTATCTTCTGTCTTCTGTCTTCTGTCTTCTGTCTTCTGTCTTCTGTCTTCTGTCTTCTGTCTTCTGTCTTCTGTCTTCTGTCTTCTGTCTTCTGTCTTCTGTCTTCTGCCTTCTGTCTTCTGTCTTCTGTCTCCTGTCTTATATCTTCTGTCTTCTGTCTTCTGCCTTCTGTCTCCTGTTTTCTCTATCTTCTATCTTCTGTGTTCTATCTTCTGTCTTCTGTCTTCTGTCTTCTGTCTTCTGTCTTCTGTCTTCTGTCTTCTGTCTTCTGTCTCCTGTCTCCTGTCTTCTGTCTTCTGTCTTCTGTCTTCTGCCTTCTGTCTCCTGTTTTCTCTATCTTCTGTCTTCTGTCTTCTGTCTTCTGTCTTCTCTTCTGTCTTCTGTCTTCTGTCTTCTGTCTTCTGTCTTCTGTCTTCTGCCTTCTGTCTTCTGTCTTCTGTCTCCTGTCTTCTATCTTCTGTCTTCTGTCTTCTATCTTCTGTGTTCTATCTTCTGTCTTTTGTCTCCTGTTTTCTCTATCTTCTATCTTCTGTCTTCTATCTTCTGTGTTCTATCTTCTGTCTTCTGTCTTCTGTCTTCTGTCTTCTGTCTTCTGTCTTATGTCTTCTGTCTCCTGTCTTATGTCTTCTGTCTTCTGTCTTCTGCCTTCTGTCTTCTGTCTTCTGTCTCCTGTTTTCTCTATCTTCTATCTTCTCTCTTCTATCTTCTGTGTTCTATCTTCTGTGTTCTATCTTCTGTGTTCTATCTTCTGTCTTCTGTCTTCTGTCTTCTGCCTTCTGTCTATCAGCTCGAGCATTGTTTGAAATTCGACTCCTAAGGGGTGAAATCAATTTGCGAGGCGGGAAGCGCACGGGTGGGAACCCCCTAGTATGTCATAATGAAGAGAACGTTTCGTTGTTGTTGTCATAATCCAGAAAAATATAGCCATCCCATCGAAGAGAGATAATCAATAAGGTTTTTGGTATCTTCGCGAGAATTATTTTGTCCATCGCAGATGTCGGGTCTGATCTTCCGGTGACTTTACCGCATGAATTACGTGTTAGTACGACAACCGAATTTTATCGGTTGGTTTTACTGCCCCTACTCTATGCCGGTAACGCGCGGTGTTTGACCGCAATCAAAATTTCCAATCACTGGAGTGACGTGTACTACACCAGCAACCAGAAGTTTGTTGATGACAGCGTAAGACTGTGTATGACAGCTCTCGTGCTCTGAAACTCACGGTAAATGAAACAAAACAAAAATTTAATACACACCTTAAGCTACATATACACGTCCAAACATCGCGTACCGCAATAATGGACATTGTTCAGTCCGAAACAACTTGCTGCACAGTTCTGCAGATATTGTTGTGCTACAACTCGTGACGTGTATATCAAAGCCCTGCGATATCGCAGTTTACCAACTTACTCAAAACCCCGCAAATGATCGTCTAACAAAAACTCAGCTTTGCAAAAATGAAAAATTATTTATCAAACAATATTCTACAATCAGTAGGAACTACATTCTGTAAATTCGGAATCATTTTCGAGGATGTGGTCAGAGCTTATCAAGAGGCGATTGACTAATTGTAAAGTGAAGTCCTATAGTCCTCTATGATTACTGAGCTTGAAATTTTCGGAAGCTTTGAACCTTGTTTGGGACTTTTTTGACCGAATTTTGAAAAAGTTTAAGTATTTTATCAGCGAGAAGAGTTTCTATCTGGAATTTGTAGTTTTTCTCACAAAATTATGAAGATCTTCAGGTTTTCCTGTTCCAATTTTCCCAATAATGTCCAGTGGCCAAGAAATTTTCACCAAGGGTTCTTTCAAAAGATGACAAAAAACATATTTTCAATCCCGATAGAATAATGACAGGATTCCAACACTTTCAATAAAATCAATTCAAACTTCGTCATGTGTTTCTGGCTTCGATGCAGACTCAGAGACTGAGGTAATCGCTTTCATCACGCACGTTACGTCAGCTAGGAGAAGGAAAAGTGGTGTGAGAGATTTTGCAGATGATGGATTGTGGCGAGGCAGTATAAAGAAATAAAAAACAAGGGCGTTGAATTGAGGTGGATTATAGCAAACGGTCCAGGCTCATGCAGCCATTTTGCCAGGTTCTTTTCCCACTGGTTTCCTCGAGTTTTTCAAAATAGTGTATGAAGACTTTTTTTAGGATGATTTTGCATCGATTTTACAATTTTTAATCGTCTAATTGAAATTAGTTGGGTCATATTTTATCTTTTTTTCTTTTCAAAATGATAATTACAAAAGTAATTAATAAAGTTTTAGTGCCTATTTGACTGAATTTGATCGTTGACGTGAAAAAAAGAAGATAATTATAAAAGTTACAGGCGATTGGTATACTTAAGCAATTTTTGAGTGACGTCACGACGTAGTAATTTCCGATCCGTTGTATTGCCTTCAATTCTGCTTTGCTTCAATTGAAAAAGAAAAAAATATGACCTAATTATTATTTGAAAAACTATGCGAACATGTGGAATGAAGAAAAACAAAGGTGAAAAATCTCAATTTCAGAAGGTGTTGATGTTATATCTCTCGTACCTCGGGAAACGAACTCTCGAAACTTTTTATCAATATTACAACTCGACCCACTGAGCTGTGGCGTTGAAATCGATTTTCGATAATTGAGAGAGCGAAAAAATAAAAATAAAAATTGTTTCGCAACTTTGTTCCTTTTTCTTTATATTCACTCGACGTGAAAAAAATTTAATACACGAAAAATACGACGAGAAGTTATGTAAAATTCATGACGAAGCACTAAAAAATTCAAATAATAAGCAAAAATGCATTTTATCGCGTCAGCTCAAAATCTACTGAGAGGTGAACATTTTTTTTTTAATACCCCTCAATCACTCAAAGGAATTACAACATAAATCAGTCGAAATTAAGAATGAACGATCCATTACGTTTTTAACGTTCCGATCAGAACTTCGTCCCCCTCGGGGGATGAAATGAAAAATCGTATCATCAATTCTGCGAAGGGTGCAGCGACGTATTGATCTCTCTTTAATCTTTTAAGCTGTGCCCTTTGTACTACGGGGGACAGCGCCCCCTGGTAATTATGTTTAGTTTCAATCTTAAAAATCGTGGCATAAGGAGGTCGAAGCAGAGACTAAGACGTTTCAGTTTAATAAATTCCCCGAATTATGCAAAAAAAAAAGAAGCAAGATGGCGATAATCTAGACGACGGGAAGAATTATGAATTATGATGTACTTTTATTTCTCCATTATTACTAGTATTGATGTTCGTATATTCCGTCCCAGGCTGCCATGAAAATCACTTTGAACCTTGTAGAAATTTTTGTATTTCGTGACATTGGCCATTTTATGTACGTGTAGCACAAAAAGGTAAGTGTTTACTGGCGTATTAGAGGAAAACTGTTGAAGATACGAGAAAAATGTATCGAACCTTTTTTGTAGAAAATTCAGTAAGCTTCATTTTTCGTAATAACCTTCGTGACGATAGGATCAATGGTTCTCGAGATATGATGAAAAAACTGAATCAGAGTACCTTTGATTCAAGGGAAATTTATACATTTAAAATATATCAAGACAGAGTATATGTTTTATATACTGCATATATTTCATATATATTTAAAATTCTTCCATTTTTGCCGCTATTAGTCTATAAAATATATATACAGGGATGTATATTTTATGTATTCTATGTATGTACGATACATATATGTTGTAATACATATTTCATGCATATTTTATCTCTGAAATTATCCCTGAAATATGTATCCAAAGATCTGATAGAGTTTCGAATCAATAGATATGTATATATGTTGAAAATGCATTTAGATAAGTAAACAAAATATAAGTTCCATGCATTCATCAAATAGTAGGATGATTGTATTTGGCAGATATACCAGAAATATAGAGGTAGATATAATAAAAAAGTATCTCTTGAGTATAAAAAATACTTGCATCGATCTATCGCGAATTTTGTGATGATGTATTTCCAGATATTTTAGTTATGTATCCGGAATATATGACAAATCTGTTCCGCGTATATGTCAAATATAAGCAAACATACTTTAGATAAAGTATTTTGTGCATGTATGAAAGATATATTTGAACGAATAAACAATATGTGAACTCCATGTATTTATTTCATATGCGTAACGAAGTATCCACCTCGTATATCGAACATTTAAAAAGGATATAAATTTGGATGTATGTTGTATATATCCATAGCATATATCATCCACATATATCAATTGGATATATATGACATACAAATTCGATATATTGTGATACATAACGAATGTATGTTTCATATATAAGTTTTTGGGATACACATTGGCATATATACTGTGATGTATTTTTTTCCGTGCGGG